>JAQGBH010004910.1:0-15549 GCA_034698265.1 Sminthurinus aureus
CATATTGATTTGCGTAGGGCGCCATTTGTCTTTGCGTAGAGTTTGCGTAGGGCGCCGAAATCCTAAGACCGGCACTGAATTTATTTATTATTCTTATACGTAGATTTCAACCACAGTAAATAATATTTTGCATTATGTACCATATGTACGTTGTTCATATATCTTAATTGTGAATTTTACATTAAAATTAAATAAATTCCGTCCTCTAGTTTTTGTGGACTATGATCAAGATTTTATACGTTTTATGCTCTTGTCTTTTTTTCATTTTTCCGAGGGCTCGAGTATTTTCTCTAGTTAGAAAAAAGCAAGTAAAAGTTTAAAAATGAAGAGTAATATTTTCTTTTCCTCATTTTGTTTCTTTCTAATCCTTTTTTAAGATGCATATCTGTATTTAATGTGTAATATATCATAATATGAAACATGGGAAATTTGATCCATTTGCAATCACTACATTAAATATTACACGAAAAGCAACACATCTACAATCTATACTGTTCGTCCATAGCAAAATAATATAGAAAAATATACACATGAAAATCAAAGAAAATGATGGATCAAAGTAAAATCAGTTGAGGTTTGAGTTGGGAATTGTGAATTGTGCTGGGCGTGATGAATCATTAATTTTGTCACGAGTTCAAGTAACTTTTCATTGATACTCAATACATAGAAAATATCAACCTCAATCCTCAATAAATAGAATTCTCATATCCCAACATAAAATATTTACGTAAGGAAAATAATATTGTCTATATGTACACTGTAAAAAAATGCTAATTTTTATCTCAATTCTCAATTCTCCTCGTGTCTTGTGTATTGAGTATTGAATACTGACAAAAAGCAGTGTAACAAACTTTGAAAAATATGTACATATGTTTTGCACTACAATATAAAAATACAAAATACACAAGAAAAAATAAATATTACTAAATTCTCTTTGCAACATCAATCAATTGACATTTGACATCGTTTTCATTTTCATTTTCTTTGTATTTGTCTTATTGCCTCTGTACAAAACTCAAGTTATTTTATTATAGTTACTTTTACATATGAAATATCAAATATTATTCGTCAGTCAAAATAAACCATGTACAAAAATACACATGAAATACACAATACAGATTAACACCAAACAACACAAAACACAAATCAAAATTTACAATAAAATGCAATGAAAAATGAAATATCATGGTAAAATGGGGTAATTTTGCACGACGTGCGAGTCTCCTGATCAGGACTGAAAATTGAAATTAGCATGTAAATCCAGAGCAAAAGCCAGAACAACATTCAGAACTCCGAAAGCAGGAAAATCCATCATCAGCAACGACGAGACCAAAAATGAGGACGAATCAAATCCTAAAAATAAAAAGGAATTTATACATCAAAATAATAATTAAGAATTGAGGAGCAAATTTCAATTCTCATGGGTAATTTTATTCGTAAATATTCCTTTTAGATTTTATGCTACACTTTTCTATTGTATTTTTGAACTGTTTACCTGTGAAATCCGGTTTATGAGCGCTCCATTTCCAGTGGTCATTTTCAGTCTCAGTTGTTGGTCAAAATTTCCCGGGTCAGATTCTTCTTCTCCGTCCTCCGTTTTTACAACAGCCGCTTTTGAACAGAGGAGATTTATGAAGAGAAGCAGAGTCACGAAGGAGGTGGATGAAATTGATAGAGGAAATTTCATTGTAAATTGTAATAAATAAATAGGAAATGAGAAGATAAATTGAATTTTACACCAAAATGAAGAAAATGCTAACAAAAAAGAATATTAAAACCAGAAACTGCAGTTTGTACAAGGAGTTTTGATATCGTAATTTAGATTTTGGATTCTATTGAGCACAGAGGAAAATTGACATTGACTTTTGAATTTTATTTTCTTGTGTGTGTAAATCACAATGCAGAGAGCAGAATATCAGCGTAGAGAGTGGAGAGTGGAAAAATCTAAGGCAGTGGGTTTTACAAAGTGAGAGGATTCTTTTTAAAATACGAAAAGAGTGTGAGTCAGCGTGCTATTTTTATGAAAGGAAAGGAAAATTCTGATTTTCTTGTACATTCAAAACTCAAGTCAAGATAAAAAAGGACAAAATCATCCCTTACTCAAGAACCCAACACTCAAGAACCAACAGCCAGATAAACATGTGTGTCATGGGATTAAAGAACCATAGTAAAAATTTCCTTTGCCTTTTTTATTTCATGGGTCATGGGAAATGGTGAAATACAGATAAATTGATACAATTAAAATTTAAAACGTTAAAAAACTACAACACAAACGTCACTTTTTGAATTATGAATTATCATTGTTTTCCTGATACATGCTAAAATTTTTAATGGTGTCTTTTACATTTTACATTTTACTACATTTCATGTTTCGCGATATTTTGAGTTTTGAGTTTTGAGAAATCCAGGAATTACATAAAACACAATGACTAAGCGAGTGGCTCTACTCCTCCGAATTCCTTTCCATTTTCAATGGTATACTGCACACCGGAATACTCATTCTGATTTTTAACTGGGAATTCTAATGTTGACTCCGGAACCGGAAAATCAGTAAAACCGGATGTCATCTGGTTTTGAGTGGTGGGCTCAAAAATTTCATTACTTTCCGGTAGTTCAACCGGAAATTCCGGATTATTTGTCCCGGGATTGACTGTGATTTGACCTGGACCTGGAATCGAAGTCGGAATTGAGCTTCCAACTGCAGTTGGTATATTTTCAGGGAATTTGGTTACCATGGTTACTGATTCTGATGTTTCCAAGACTCCTTGTCCACTGACACTGGAACTGCCGTCCTCTTTCTCATCGCATCCAGTGATAAAAACCGAGTCAGCGGTGAGTGACCCAACTTGACGGATTGCAACGTCATTTGTCTGATTTTTTATCCAGATTCTATTTTTTCCAAAGCAGCCTTTGATGTACAGTGAATTAGTTTGGATGTTCCCAATTTGGCCAATTATTTCATCTCGCTTGTCCCTGTTTCTCTTTGTTTGGGGATTAAATTCCACATTTTCTTCCGCTAATTTTGACATGGGTTTGGCTCCACATTCAAACACCATCGTCGAGGTCATCGAGATCATAAGGATTAAAACGGTCTGAAATTTTCCAACAAATAAAGACAATTTTACTTATATTAAAAATGGAAAATCTATTTGAATAACAATTTACAAATTTGTCAACTTTTTTAATTGTTTTTGCTTAATTTCATGCTTTATTAAATAATAAAATACCTTCATTCTTCTCTGTTAATTCCAATTTTATTCCCTTTTTATTAGAGGAAATAGAGAAAAAAAGTGACTGTGAGGAGACAAGCTGTAAAAATTTGACAGAATGACGCAAGCAAAGAATGAAGAAGACAAAACAAAGGAAAGAAAATTTTCTCCAAGTATTGGAGTGGGCCAAACTAAATTGCACAAGTCATTAAATCAAAATTTAGTCCAATCTTTAAATTTTGAATAAATGCAAGACATGGACCATTCAAAAATTGCCATCATCATTGTCACTATCGATTATCCATGTGAGAATTGGCCGTTGATTTTAATTGGAACAACTGGAATTTCTGGACATTGGAAACTGGAAAGGAGAGACGGACGAAATATAATTCCGTTTGCTCACGTTTTGTACGTAGAACGTATCTTGTCCTTCCTCATTAGCTCGAGCTGATTAAACTAACGACGAGAGAAATTCCACGGAAATCGGACACAACATAATTCATCATCATTCGTTATTCAGCACGCCAGCAGCTCGTTTTGAAATTTACATCCAAGTCAAGTCAAGTCAAAAGTCAAGTCATTGATGGACTAAACGAAAAAATCTGCTATCAGATTTCAGATTGTAACTAATATTAAACTCAAGCGTCTGTCTTCTGTTTTGCTTGTATGTTGCATTGTTGTACTTTGTCCATTGTCCACACCACACACCACAATTTTGCTCCAAAGTGGTGAGTCACATCCAATACAACATACAAAAATACAAATATCAGCTCATTAGCTCACTGGGATTTCCTGTCTTTTTCTATCGTCCGTCGTCAATTATCCATTATCCATCATCCATCATCCAGAACTCTTGGAATTAACTTTAATTGTCTTCCATAGTCGACACTCGATACTCGATACTCGATTCACCGCCGTGGAAAGAACAAAGCGGAGCTATGAAAGTAAATTCTTCAGACTAAAGACAGATAAACATTTTCATTGTCAATATTCATTTATTTATTTCTTAATTTTAGTCATTTGTACACCTATTTACAATTTATAAGGCACATTTGAAAGATTAATTGTGCATTTTGTACTTTGGCTCAAAATTTAGAGTATTTTCACCCTCGTTTTTGGATTTGGATTTGGGTTCGGATTGACGCTTGTCATATGCATTAGTTCCACCACTGCCGCTCCCGTCATTGGCGCTGTGGTTGGTCCTGGTCAGAACTACTCTGGACATGAAAAAGAAGGTCATGGTGGTGCGGGAGAATTAAAAGAGGCCAATGGAACAAGTGGAGAAGTTAGTGCCCCAGGTCAAGAGAAAGGTCAAGGTCAAGGAGCTAAGTCACAAAAAAAGAGAGATGGCGGTGCTGGAATCTACAGTGTTGGCCAAGTTACTGGAGGTATGATTGTGGGTATGGGAGGAGATGTCTCCGCCTTTGGAGGTGAACCGGGACCTGGAATTGGTTTTGTAAACGGCGTTGATGTAAGAACTGACACCGGAAATGTAATTGGATTTGGAACTGGAGGTGCAAGTCGGAATCAGGTGTTGTTTACCGGATTTCCCGGTTCCGGTTCGAGTGGACTGACAAGCATTGGTGATGTTTCCAGTGGGACTTTCATAGGAATCGGAGGAAGTTCGACACCTGAGAAAACTTGGGCACCGGCATCGAGACCCGAGAAAATTTCGGTATCCGCATCGGCACCCGTATCAGCACCTGTATCGTCATCCTCGTCGACAGGGACACATTTAGTCATCATGAATGACCAGGACGTCTCAGGCCGGGAAGAAAATACTTATTTAGACGTTGAAATTGAGAAACGAATGAAAAAATTATGAAAACTCAAGGCCGATGTTGACATAAAACTTTTCTCAAAATTTTGTTGAAAAATTTTGAACTTTGAGCATTAAAAAAGCATTTGCACTTCCTTTCAGCATTAGTTATTGAATATGGACTGTTCACTTGAAATTTCTCTAATTTTATTAAAATGAACGGTTTTTTCATAGTCGTGCCAAAAATAAGAATTTTACTTCACATGTCTCCATTTGCTTGAATGTTGACTATTAAAATCCTCGCAGTTTTTTCACCATCAAAAGTTGTCACTTTTTCCCTCCGGAGGGAATTCAGCTGAAAAACTTGGGTATTGCTGCTTCTAGAATCTTGAATTATCAAGCAGAATGTGAAACAAATCCAAATGAGCTAAAAAGTGAGCTGGACTCTGGACTCCAGACTCTATACAAAAGTTGAAAATTAAAACTACTGGCAGGTAGAAAATACAGATCGACATGGAAAGGTTATTTACGCATCCAACAGAATTTTGTACAAGCTTCTCCATTTCCTAATAATTCCTAATTCCTAACGCACGAAAATACGGCTGTGCATTCACATTTCACATATTTACACTATGAAATGACAAGCTGGGTCTGAAACAAACATTTCTACTTTTCCGCCACATTCAAAATTTCCATCAGTGCAGTTGTCATTTGCCAAGTCGTTGGAGATTTGAGATTAGAGGTGCAAGTGGATTGTAGATGCATTCAAAATTGGACAGTGAAGACGGAACGGGGGAACGGAGTAGCAAGACCATGAGAATTTACTGGTTACAAAGAATTTTTCATGCGATAAAATATCCTGTCTTTGGCTGATAAATATCTATCTTTTGCATTGTTGACGTAGCAGATTTTATTATTTACTCATAAGAAAATGTTGGGAAATTTTAAACCCGACTTTCTGTGGACTCGTCATGTTCATTTTGGTACTGATTCTCAGTCCTTTCATCGCCAATTCAACTTGTGCGGCTGTCAAGACCCACTATAACGACCACGTGGAGCAAAATGTAGGGGGGGAAATCAAGTTAAAAAATAAAAACTTGCCAGCACTTGTAAGTCAAAACCTACAAAAACGAATCTGTTGACTTGGATTTGGATAAGGCTATTCTATTAAAAAATTTAAAAACCTTCCATGGTCCCTATTTCACAGATTTATATTTTGAAAATTTGCACCTTTTCCTTTTTTAGAAACAGTACTACAACCCCTGCGCAAGGTAATATAAGCGCCCGGTGCGGCGCTTATATTATGGATGTCCCTACGGTTGTTACTGTAGTTCTGCCGCTTAAGGAAGTAGAGGCTGCTATCCAAGTTATCCCGTAATCATTATGATAATTTGGACTTTAAAAAACCTTGAAATTAAATCCCCTTGTTTTTCATTTCAGTCATTTAGATGACAGTAAGGAATAAAAAATATGATACTGAATTTGATCAACTTCCGTTAACTTTGGATTATGGATTAGTCGGATAAACCATTTCAGTGCATTTCATTTCCTTTTAACTGTAAATTCCAGTTGGACAAATTTGAACCCAATTTCTTTCATGTTTTCATACACCTCATTCACACATCACAACACATTAGTTTTGGCTGCGTTAAATGTCTGTTTTTGTTTGTCTCGTCAAGTATTAAATTGTGCAAAGCCATGGCTACCGGAGAAAATCAATGGTACGGAAAATTTAATGAGTTTTCCTACCTACTGGAAAAAATTGGGTTCATTGTAAGTTTTGAAATTGGGGGTTGCTTTTGGGAATTTAGAGCAGGTTGTGGTTGGCAGTTGCTCGAGCCTCGAGTCTTGAGCATAGAACATATTGCGATAAATTGCACGTATAAAAATGCATATTAATTGTAACGACCTGCGCTGAATGAATTAACGTGAAACCTGCTTATTGAGAGGTAATTGTGAATTATGGATTAAGAATTATGCATCTCGGCTAAAACAGAAATCATGTACTTTTATGATTTTCCTAGAATTTTTCATGTTCCATTAATAAATAATGAAGCTGATTCCGATAACATGGAACGCATTGGATTGTTGCAGGTTTCTGACTCTATTGTTTACAAGTGTACAGCATAGACTTTGCTCGTAGAAAACAATAGCACCACGGTCTGGTCTTTATGCATGGTCTTGTTACAAATATCTGCGTAATTGATCAACCGACTAATTGCTCGTGCTAATTGATGAATGGTTGAATGACTGAATTAATTGCGCTTCTGGTCATGTTTGTTTATAATTTAATAACAACTGGTTTAATTAACTAGACGTTTATTGGCCACCAAAGCCTTGCCCTTTCCACCACTACAAATTCTGTGGATGAACATTATTGAATATTTCTGTTTCCATGGAAACGTGATAGAAAATATGGTAAAACAAACTGAGGATTTGTTATCAAACTTGGAGATGTCGAGTTTTGACGGCGCTACTATAGTTATCCTGGTTTTTACAGTTCAGGCATTTTCTTTTTCAGAATGGAAGCATCACAATATAACCACGGGCTTAAAAGATGACGGTGCTGAATATGATATGTAAAATATTTGCGCTTATTTTCCATCTTTTGAAACTTATTGCTGATACACAATATACAATAGAAGGCTATTTATTCTTTAATTCTAATTTTTATTATCCATACAAATTTTCAGCTCAAGATGGCGTGTAATTTGAAACGTATAAAACTTTTTTTTTGTATTCTTGATTCTTGATGCCTCCAGAAAATTGCCTCAATACTTAATACATTAATACAACGGATTATTTGTTCCAAGTTTGTCCAAGAGATGAAGCTCTTGTTGAAAATACTCGAAAAACCGGGACTGGATATCCGGGGAAATTTTCCTTGAAACGCTGGCATAAACTGACATTGAAAGGTTCAAGGAGTCACTAAAACTGTTGGTAGTTGCCGTTATCATCATGGGGTGAGGCTTTGGGATAACGTAGACGTCCTTGATTTGGTGTCCATTCAAACAGGTCATGTTGGAAGGGAAGGGCGTGAGGATATTTGAATAGAGGAAATTCTGTCTAGCAAAGGAAAGAAAGAGGTAAACGGAAATTGGGTGAGGACAGAGGGCAAATGCTCGAAAAATAGTTTTGTTGAATTTCAGGAATCCTCTTTCACCGGCAATGCTCAAGCTTTTTTCTAGACGTGTAATACTTTCCACAGCACCGGCATGATTGTCCGTGTTAAGTTGGAGATCCAGATCCAGATCCAGATCCAGATTGTCCCGGGCTTTGGTCGGTTCAGTTGTGAGGCTACCGGATCTACTCGGAACCGGGACCAAAGTTAAAACCGAGTTGTTGCCCACAAAACCACTGGCATTTTCAAACGGAGACCAGCTCACGCCACCTAGTAGTGGTAGTGCAGTTGATGAATTCTGGGCTCTAGCCGTAGTAGTTTCCCCCCGGGAATCTTGAATCATCCGTTCAATAACATTGGCGCAGATGTGGAGCACAACTGCATTAAGATTGAACGGCTTTCCCGACTCTGGATTCTTTATGGATTTTAATGCTGACAAGCGGCACTGCCCGACCGAAACGTGGACTTGGTTCTCAAATTTTGTGGCATAAAACTCACTTCTTCCTGCGCCCAAAGAATCCATGAGATTTTTGGAAAAAGCCAAAATTGCAAGGTGAAACATGTGGATTTGTTGTGCGGCAGCAAGGACTTCAAATTTGAACCAGTTTAAAATGCCAATGAAAGAGAATCTCAAAGTCAACTGTTGTCTCGAGGGACTCAAATGACTCAAATGACTCAAATGTCTCAAAGGTGTTTGAATCTCATTATAATTTTCATCGGCCATCCAATTTTGAACCAGATTCACAAAAGAGCGGCCGTCGCCATAGGCGTGATTCCAAACAAAAGCCAGCAGAAATTCTCCGAGCTTTTCCGAATACACTAGGCAAATTTCCCAACGCGGCCTGGATTTCTCGTATTTTTCCTCCCACTTTAAGTGTTGGTAGTATTTTCCGAGACGCGCCATCTCCTCGTCCCAATTCAAGTTCAAACTCTGGGATTCTTCCATAACCACATGCCGTTCTAGATGAAAATCGGGGTCTCTGACCCAACACAAAAATAGCCAGTGTTTCTCCACTCTCCACCCAAGACGCTCTATTGACTCGCTAAATTCCGCCTCGTTTCTAGTAGGGTCATTCTGAAGCCTGGTTTTGCTGTTGGCTCTCAATCTCAAAGCCTCCATCCTCGTTTGAAGGATTTTGACAAAAATCCCTGAACGGGGAATTTTCTCCCCTGATTATTTTAATTTTTTCTGAGTTGACGAAGCCACGTCTTGTTTTATCGGAAGCTTTTGTCCCACTTTTTTCTTGAGATGAATCAAAGTCGGTGAAATTTGTAATTTTTTCATTTGTTATGTTTGGATAACTTGAACTTTTTCCCAGCACCTTGTGCATCAATTGACTGAAAGAAAGTTGAGGAAGCTCCGCTTCGCTTAAAAAACAACCAATTTGATTTGGACCATTTCCTTACTTTCACTACATGTGAACGAGTCCATTCCGAGTGAATTGAAATCTCGATGTAAATGTTTTTCAAGATCCGCACTTTTCATACCTAAAACTTGAGATATTGAAACTAACCACTTATGTTCACTTTCACTTTCATTCTCCTCCGCATTGCGAATTTCTCTAGAGTTTTTTTCACATTTTTTCTCAAACTCCAATTCGTACAAACAGCACGATTTTCCTCGTGGATTCACACTAAAACTCGAGGACGTTGGCGATTGTTGCAAGTTTTTGTACAAAGTGCCGAAAACGGGATTGAGCCCAAAGTTGAACATTTTTCCGATTGATTGACAGAGAAAAATTGAATGGTCCGTGTGATTTTTATTCAAAAGTCCAATGTGAGAACAGTTTGGAAGAGACCGCTTCAAAATCCCCTGGAGAAGAGAGTGAGGACCGATTTCTATGACGACGGAGGATGACGGGACTTTTTCCAGGGCTTCTTGAAATAAAACCGGAGAAATCAAATTGTTCACGTGATAAGCCGCAGAACATTTTTTCGTGAGGTTTGAATTCCATTGAAATTCTGGAATTGATGGACTTATCCAGCGACTTGATCGAGGAACTGGAACTGGAATTATTTTCTCCAGCAATTCTGTCAATTTTAGTCGTGCATGCTCAATTTATTTGCTATGAAATGCTTGGCCACTTGAGTTGACTTTCCTGGCGAAAATTTCTTCTTCCTTCAGCTGGTCTACAAAATCGTGGATTAATTTGGCTGGTCCGGAAATGCTGACGCTGTCTTTCGAATTGTGACACGCCGGATAAATTCCCTCCGGACATTTTCTCTTCGCCTCTTCCCAGGTAACACCAACCGCCGCCATAGCGCCATCTTCGGGACACATTTCCAAAATAGCCTGACCTCTCGCATGTGCGGTCAAAATGACCTGTTCTGCTATGAGTCAATCATCCGCATATGCTGCGCCCAATTCACCAATGGAGTGACCGATGATTTCATCCGGTTTTATTTTAAGTGAGGTCAAAAGGTCAACGAGGGCAACTTGAATCGCAGCAATGGAAATAAATGAATTTAGGACATTGTCAAAAGTTTCTTCTTTTCCATTGATAAAAAGGTCAAAAAGGTCCAGGTTTTTGGACTTAAGAATTGATGCCGATTTCTCCAAGGATTCTTTACAAATTTTATGAGGTTTTTCCCCATTCCCGCCCACTGACTTCCCATCCCATTGAAAATGAAACACACGCGCGGTGACTCAGATTGAGCTCCAATTTCCTCAACGAAAATTTCAGTTTCTGTCTGATTTTCAGGAAGGACTGCGAAGCCTCGAAATGGATTAGACAGGATATTTTTTGACTGCGTTTGATGCAATAACGAAATATCAGCTGCATCAGTGTTCCTGGAACCAATTCTCGATAGAGTAATTAGGGAGCCCGCTTCGCTCGCTCCCCTTATTCTATCATGTTGTCTGTCTGTCTGTTCTTTTCACGGTTCCAGCCAAACGGATGGACCAAATCACATGCAGTTTTTTGTATTGGCATTGTCATACTGTGTTAGTGCTCTATGTATTTTTGGTTTTTCTATAACTCCCGGAACCCTCCGAAATCCGGGTTTTAGTCGGGTTTTTATGCAGAAAATCCACGTAAAAGCAAATAAAACTAGTATATGGTAGGTCATGGGGTAATTGGTGACGGAGAATCCGAATATGAGGTTTGTTTTTCATAATAACGATCTCTTGACCCGCAATCCGGGCATTTTTCGGTTTTTTCGAAGTTTTCATGTATACATTTGTTCCACAAGTTATAATATTTTTAGAAGTCAGTTACTTCAATATAATATTATAACCTCTCGTTTCTTCTACCTCGCTCCCCTTTTAGGTACTCCTGTACCCATGTTTATTTTCACATCGTGTTCAGTCGTTCCTGAGATCGGTACAATGCCCAGGATTTCCATCCTGAGATGTTTTTCCTAAAATTGGCAAAAGTTCTGTTTCTGTGTGCCACCCGCTGTCCATTATCAATTGTCAATGTCCGAACTGGGTTGTACACACGAGTAAAATGTCTTAATTGATTCCTTTTAAAACTCATTGTATAGGGAAAATTTGTAATTTGTAATTTGTAGCCGAGACGATCCAAGTACATTTTTCATTTGTGCCTTATCATTCCCACTTGGTCATTGGTCATTTTGTGGTATTGTGTTGTGGTACAGCTGCTTTCTCTGTCAATTCCATTTTGATAAAAACTACAAACTACAAGGTACAAAGTAGCAAAATCTCTCGTATCTCGTATGACATTGAATATTCCACTACAAATTATGTGGTCCTTCTCTCAAACCAGATTTTCAAGGAGACATGATAAAAGTGTGTGGAGGTTCTGCTGCAGTTTTACTGCTACCATATGAAAGTCAATAGTCAAAGGCACAGGATTGATATTTTTCATCCTGACCGCCTCAAACCTCAAACACAGTTGCATAAAAATGTTAATGAAACTTGAGTGGACTTACGCTGAAATAAAAATTTTTATCTCTGTGATTTTGAATTATTGTGTCGTTGCCATGGTTACAGTCAGGCCTGTAAGTAAGGTGGTACGCAGTGGTACTGCGTACCATTACCTTTTTTGGCAGGTGGTACGCCGTACCACTACCTTTTTTGAGACGATTTTTCCAAAACTTCGCATGGTGTACCTCGTTTTGACATTTAGTCCCTGGCTTCCAAAACATTTATTAACATGATAACCCTAGCTGCTAAAAATGTAGTGGTACTAACGAGTACTAGTGCGTACCAGTAGGCTCGACACAGCTCTGAATGACATAGTTTTGTGAAATTCTCTCCTGGGACTTTAAACCTCAAAACATGCACAAAGATTTGGGATTCAGAATGAACAAGTTTCAAAACAAAACAAATAATTTCAGAGATGAAGGAAATCATTTTTCATAGATGCCCAGTACTTTTTTTTGTTTTCCTTAAGTTATAAAAGAAGTTTCGTTCTCTTCAACACTCTGCAGGCCTGACAGCAAAAAGTAGTTCATTGCTCACATTCGAAGACAGAGTGGAGAAACCCCAGTTTGTTTGTCAATTTGAGTCCCGCTTTTTTGCCGTGGCTCAAAGAGGTTATCTTGTAGCACTCTCGAGAGAACGCAAAAGAAAAACCATTCAAACATACTGAACCAAATCGTACATTTTCAACTGCCCAATCTTCCGACTTCAAAATTCATCGACTCAATCGTCAGCCGAAACCAGAACATGGCCCTCATTTCCTAGTTCAATCTGTGAAAATTCTGGAGAAAACCAAATTAATACCACCTCTTGTGTCAAAAACCGCAAGCTTGAAAAATTGAAAATTGTTCAAGTGTCGAGCCGAATTGCAATTTTGAGGCACAAACAAAAGTAGACATTAAAAGTGTCAAACTTGTTCATTCGGATGAAAACCCCTTTGTTTGTCCAGTTGAATCATGTGGCTGCAAATTCAACAGTTTCGGATACGGGTTAAGTTGGCATATCTACGAAACCAAATAATAAACCAAAGACAAAACGACGGATTTTTGGCCACCCCAAACACAAAATTGACCAGTGTGAAACGATGTAACATTTCAAGCGTTTGACAATTGGCAATAAAACACAGCACAGGTTTTGTAAATGAAGTTACTTCTGGACATTTTAAATCGTTGACCTTGAAACTTTTATCCCTTTCTATTTTCTATACTTTTTACGGAAAATGTTTTATTGCCAGTGTTTGTATCACTTATTGCATTAGTTAATAAATACATGCGATTTTATATAGTAGAATTCCTTTTAAAAAAACCATCATAATTCAGCTCATAGTCACAAGTTGCTACAAAATTTCTGTCACCAAAAATTTGCACTAGATAGAATGAGAAAATTTTTCAGCTTACACTAGATAAGATTACATTTTGAGCGTAGCGTACCACTACTTCTTTTTTTCGACTTACAGGCCTGGTCGTAGCGACAGAAAATAGTTGAGCCGGCTTTCTACTCAAAACTCAAAACTCAAAATTTACGAATCCAACTTCCATGTGCATGAATTATGAATTACCAAATGTCCATCATTTTTGTTTAGTTACAAAATCCCATAGCAACAAATTAAAGTAACTAATGTCTGTGTTTGCTGAAACTCTCGAAAACGTTTTTCACAATTTCTCAGCCAAATATTAACATTTTTGGACGGAATAAAAAGGAATTAGTAAATTCAGACCAGGAGCAACAACTTTTACTTTGAAAGTAAAAGATCAAACTGACAGTTTTCTCACAAAATGAGGAAGAAGTCATTTTTCTTCACAAAATCCAAAACATCGAAAATCCTGGACTACGAGCGACTCATACAATTCAAAAACGTGATTTTCGGCACAAAAATACTTTGATCCAAGCCCGGCCTTATAAAATAATTTTGTTTGAAAATTTTCCATTTTTGTGGATTCCGGGTGTTTTCTTGGGCGTTAATAATTTTTTAAACATTGTTATGGTCTACAGATTTTCTTTAAATTTTCGAAAAAAGTGTCTTTTTGCATGAGAAATAAAATACTTTTGGTCTCGTGCAGCCCATTTGAACGGTTTACCTGTAGTGGTGAAACTACTTTTCATTTTATGTGAATTTAAATTTAGACAGTTTCACTGAGTTTTAAAAATGGTCATGTGACCACTCAAAATGATTCTCTCGAAGTCCTGAGTCTCAATTTAGTGGAGATTTTTAGTATTTTGACGTCTGCGGCCACCGGAGAAAAAGTTTTGCCCATATGTAAAATATTTATTTACATTTTAGAAAAATTAAATTGTTCTCACATAGAAACAAGCAATGCAAAGTGAAATCTGTTTGCGTAATAAATGCGTGAGCACGATGAAGTAAGATTTCAGAAAATTGCATTAAAATGGCCTTGCAATAGGAAGGAAGGGTTAAATCGTAACTAAAGAGATCTGTGATTTTTCACATTACTTGTTGTGTTTCTACTTTCTACGGTTGAAGCGTATCACAATTTCCTTAAAATGTTTGATATGAAATATGAAATTCATTGTACTTACATTTCACAATTGCACAGTTGCTGAAATAATTAAAGGGGCACAATGAGCCGACTATTGTGATTCTGTGACACGAGATGTCTCATGTCTTTCGCTCCATTTGAATGTTCGTCATGTACATTTGTAGCACCCAAAATCCACTTAATTACTATTAAAATCCATAACTTTTTAAATATTAAACTTTAACCGACTCAAGTTGGCTCAAAAAATCGAAAATGTTCTACAGAACAATTTCTACTTGTTTAAAACTGTTGAAAATAGAAAGATCTCAAAGAGCATGAAAAATTACAAACGGCGTCAGAATCTTACACAACGATTAAAATCAGCAGAATAAATTGTACAATTCTGACGCCGTTTATACTTTTTCATGCCCTTTGAAACATATTTATTCATTGGAATTGGTTTTAACCATTTCAGCCAGTTTCTGCCACTTTTGCCGGTTAAAACCAGTTTTAGCCAGGCCAGCTGGCAAAAATGGTTTAAACCTGGCTTTTTCCTACCCTTGGTATTTTCCATACTGAATTTCGAATTCCGAATGTTTAGTAACTTGTACTTTTCACGGTACACTTTACACTTATATTTATTTATTGTAGAATGACGACTCCGATGGCAATAAACGTGTACACTGTACACTGTACACCGTATCTACTTTTGTTTTTGTCTCGCATGCACTTTGCATTCGGAATTTGTAGTCATTTCGTCTCCTTGTATTTGTAACTGGAGATCTGGAAATTTATTCAGATTTTCTTAAACTTTGTTCAGTTTCCTTCCCCTCCTCCTCGTTCGCTTGAAAACATTGGACAAACACACGGGACTTCTACATTCTGTATGTATTCTATATATTATATGTATTCTACGAAATTTGTACAGAGTTAAACCTGAGAGCTGAGACTCTCATCCAATAAATATTTTAGATACAAATGTATACCAATTGGTTCATTAATTAATTTAACTTAGTATGAAGGAAATAAGCTAGAGACACAATTTTGTATGGACATGCAAGTAACAAGCGTCAATAGGTTGTGTGCAAAGTTGTATG
>JAQGBH010004911.1:0-15547 GCA_034698265.1 Sminthurinus aureus
TCCTCAAATATGTAACTTAGTAAAGAGTAAAGAGCTCATAATGCTGAATATTTTTTTGTTCTTGTTCTTGATCTTTTGTAGGAGGAAGTAGGTTTAAGTATAAGTAATAATATAAGTGTGAGTTGTGAGTTGTGAGTGTAATGGAGGGATAAAGGATAAACGGGACGGGATGAATAATATAAATAAATAAATAAATAGAGCCACACACATGGTTTTTTCCCCCATTTAGTTATTCTCCTCAATTCTCTATTCCCTATTCCATATTTAATATTCCATACTACTTTCATAAAAATAATGTCTTGATAATCCTAGTACTAATGTACAATACAAGATACAAGACAAGACAAATGGAGGATTGAGTGAGACCAGCAAGATCCAAGATTGTCCCATATCATCATATTTTTAGCAACTCCCATCTTCTATTTCCAATCTCCAACAACCCGTTTCACATAAATGTAGATATAATATTAAAATATTAACTGGAAAACTAGCTGTTTACTATAGGATAAATGGGATGAAAAATACATAAAAAAATGCATAAGAAATGATGATAATAAATAATAATAGTAAATATTGATAATAATCTTGATTCTTGATAGTTTCTTGTGAATACCTGTGGTCCACTATGTATTTTGTAGTTTGTATTATGCATTTCACATATTTCAAATTTCAAGTATATCACACACATTTTTCATTCCTCTCATTTTATCATCTTTCCTTTTGTTTCTTCCGTCCACTTTGCTACGTATTTGCTGTGTAGATTTTGGATTTTAGACCCAAGTCATGGATTGTAGATTGTAGTGGATTTTCATTATTTGTAAGTGTGAGTGTGTGTTTAGGAAATGCAAGGGAAAGGCAATAAATATGTGGATGTTAGTTGAGTCAACATTCTAAATTCTAATCTCTATCTCACAACATCTCATCTCATCGCCCATAATATTCAATATCTCATACTCAAATCCAGTCACAAGTCACACAGCACACAGTACAGACTACAGACCTCAATCCAGAATCCAGAACTTGCCTCTCATGATCATCCCTCGTTCACATTTGAGTGCGCACTACATCATACATCACCATCACCATCCCTCGTTCACTATAATCTACAGTATATACAGTATAGTCTATAGATAACCATTTACCATTTACCGTGTATTGTAAATTATAATTGTACAAAAATAGAAACATAAAGACTCTGCTCCTTGCACATATTTCCTTATAAAGCTTAAATCTTTATCTGCAATATAATGATACACATATACCAAAATACAAATACAACTACAAATTCTGACTGTCAAGGTTCATTAGTGATTAGTTCAAGATTCAAGATTCAAGAAACTAGAACAAAAAAACACAACAACATTTATACTTGTCTTGTTTTCAAGTGATTAGGTGAACAAATAACATTTTAAAATAGGATTTGCCGACAATGGAAACTTATTCCTTATTCCTGATCCATTATCCATTATCCATTATCCATGACACAGTCAAAAATCAGAGTTGAAGGGAGAAGAGAAAAGATCAAAGAGCAAAAGGAAGAGCAAAGACTTTTTGACTTATAATTGAAGGTGAAAGGGAGTCAAGTGCCAGTTACAGTCCCAGTTCTCAATTCTCAGTTCTCAATTCTCAGTTCTCAATTCTCAGTTCTCAGTTCCAGTTCCATTGGTGAGGAGACGAAGAGTAATGTTAAAAGGGGATTCAAGAAAAAAAACAAGATAAAAGGGACCGTGTGATCTCCCTTGGTGTATTTGTGTTGTGTGTAGAATCTATACTTTTTTATATTTATACGTAGAACGTAGAACACAAGACAACATTATGTATTGACTGTGCATTGTACATTGTACATTGTTCTCTCAAGTCTCAAGTCTCTCTGTTCCCTTTGTACTTGGTACCTTAGTTCACAAACGTAGAATACCGTCTTGTCTTGTGCTGTCTTTTCACTCTTGACTCTTGACTCTTGACTCTTGAATTTTGACTAGATCCTGACCCAAAATAATTATTTGTGACTTTAAATAATGTAATATACAACAGCTAAAAAGAAAAAGAATATTTGATGGTGCCAATAAATAAATAAATAAATAAATACTACAGTGAGCCAAAGGGCCTCAATTTCCAGTCATCCAATTTTCCATTTAATTTTTAGAGATGCAACTTTATGATTACTTTATCATCTATGCATGTTTTTGTTTTACCCCTGATCCCTGATTTCTGATTTACATCATAATTTGAAACAAGTGCTGGGGCGAAGAGTACTTCCTGTGCTGTGCTATATAATATGCATCATAATATATTATGTGTTTACTATATTAAATTGTGCCCTTTGAATCTTGAATAAAATATCCACGGACTGAACCGAGTAAATGACGACGTCAAGTCCTCTTTAAAGAGTTTGAGCTGGGAGTTGGGAGTTTGTAGCTGAAATGATGAAAAGTAAAATATCTCTGTATTTAGTATTTAGTTAGCCGTGATTCTCTCTCATGGCTTGGCTCTAGGCTCTAGGATCTAGGCACCACACCACCACCGTGGTCCTCACTGTCTTCTTCCTTTCCTTTTTTTCTTCTCCTTGTGAGCCCGACAAAATAGACAGAAGAAGAAAGAAAGAAAGAGAGAGAGAACGTCCGAAATTCCATTTCATTTCCATCCGTCTTCTTGGTCTTGGTCTTCTCCTTCGTCCACTTCCACCTTCAACTTATTCTCGGTTTTCATCATACACCATACCAAACACCGTGCACTTGTAATACGTTTGTGTACATACTAAAAGCACAAAACTCCAAACTCCAAGCTGGACCTTAGACGAAAGACGAAAGAACAACGCGACGCAAGGAATAAAAGATAAAAGAGAGGGACGAGCAGAGAGAGAGAGAGAGAGAGAGAGGGACGAGCAGAGAGAGTGAGTGAGCGAGGCAGGCCGTCAGATGAAGTTGAATGAGTTGGTTCCAAGTACTTGGAACGACAAGAACCTAACACTCACACTCCTCAATTTTTTCATCTCTCTCTCTCTTTCTTGCTGTCTGTGCTTCGTATTTCTATCTTTCAAAACCTCTCTCACTCACGTTGAATGTTGGATTGGATTGGATTGGTTCCTCTCTCTTTCTCTTCCAGTCTCGAGTCTTGAGTCTGCAGTCTTCAGTCTTGCGTCGGATGTTGAATGTTGAATGCTGGGGTTGGACATAGGGAAATTTGTGGATTAATTTCATTGTGAAGTCAGTCTGGAGGAAGGAAGAACGAGGGAGTGAGTGAGTGAGTGCATGATGCATGCTGTTCGGAATAATTTAATAAGAAGGAAGGAGACTCAAGAATAATAAGATGTAGGTGATGTCTAAACATCCATGAACTGTCCAGTCCCAGTCTCTTGTACATTGTACATTGTACATTTTCTATTGTCTACTTTCCAGTGTCTAGAATTTTGACTGTAGAATCTAGAATCTAGAATCTAGAGTCGAGTGCGTGCTAAATAATAAGATAAAATACTGGAAAACCCTGTTTAGTTGAGAATTTTAGAGAGGAGTGAGGAGTGAGAGAATACAGAGAACAAGTGCGTGTTTGTGTGTACTACATGAAACTAATTTGTAATTTGTGTACAGTATTTTGTGTTTTGTGTACACGACATCATACTTTACTCCAAGTTTAAACTGTTTCAAAGTACGCGATTCCGCCTCAACCTCAGTCTGCGCCTGAGTCTCGACCTGTCCGTCCGTCTTTTTTGTGCCTCTATTCTGTATTCTGTATATAAAATCAAAAATCAAAACAAACGCTGACTTTAAATAATTAAAATCAGTTCCAGGTTCCAGTGCAACTATCAACTATAGATATATTTAGTGAGAGAGGAGAAAAACCAGTCGTAAATAGAAACCGGACAACGGACAACCCATCATTTTTTTCCAACTTAATAAGTATTAATTTTCAAGTTGTCGTTCCTAACCAAGTTTTTATTATTATCATGGATGTGTATTGAGTATTGAGGATTGAGGATTGAATATTGGATTACCTATTGATTCTACAGTAGAACAAGAACAAGAAAAAACAAAAACAAAAACAAGATCAAGCTGAGCAATAAAAAAACGCTCATTGTCAATTACGTGTGCTGTTTAAAGTATAAGTAAAGTGAATGCCGGTGACTTATTGTTATTCATGTTCTCGTGTTCATGTTCATGTTTATGCTCAGTGGAGCTCGTTTGTAGACAGAAAATACTGTGAGCTCTGAGCTGTCTACAGTATACAGGCAATTTCAATCCTGTGCATGAATTCAGGGCAAGATTGACAAACGTCGAACCGAAGGAAACGGGAAAGGCCGACACGTGAAATTTCTAATAAGGTGGAAAAAGGAGGCGGGAATATTCATGTTAAAAATTGACAATGTCTTGTTTTGAAGTTTTGAATCTTGAGCTTTGAGTTTTGAGCCTTGAGCCTTGAGCCTTAAACCTTGAGTGTTGAGTGTTGAGTGCGTTTAGTGATTGGAGTCAAGTTTGAACGTGAAAATATACATGTTACACATTTTTTTATTATTACAAAGTTCAAAATACAACGTACAACGTACAGAGTGCAGAGTGCAGAGGTACTTAATAATTCATAAAACTTGTTAAAAAGCTTCAAAAGAGCGGTGTTTGGACTTTGGAGTTTGGAGGGCTGACGTGGATCAAAGTGAATAATCGGATGTATAAATGAGCAAAGCAAAAAGATTGACAGGGAAATAAAAAAGTGTCTGAATGTCTGAATGTAATTATCAAATGATAGGATTTTCAATAAAAATGTACAAGATGCAATAATATTATAATTTTTACATCTCGTCTCCAGTCTCTTGTAAATTCGAACTTCATAACATTTTCCACCTGTTGATATGTGTCTTGTGCCTCGTGATTCTTCAGTGCTAAAAATGATGTGTGCAGTGAAAGTGTGAGCAGGGGGAAAAGTTACTTGGCCTTTTTACAGTGATCAAAAGCACCTTGTGAATTGTGAATCATTTGATCTTACATTGTTTATTGTAAATTCCACGTGTGACGTGTATGACGTATGACCATTAATATTTAGTATTGCCCAGATTATTATATAGACTAGTGAATGGTGAATGGTGACTGGTGAACATGATGTAAATTTGCAATTCTTGGCTGTCTTTTTCGCTTGTGGAGAAGTTCAAAGGGTAAGTCATGATTTCCCTCAGTTTCAGTTTGTTACAAATATTTCATGTTTCTTTATTCCACAGGTGACATGGAAGATGCAACATGTAGTCATATTTTTTCCTATACCTCTACAATCTCTTCAATTTTGAATGTACAATGTACAATGAACTATGAAGCATATATGTATTACGCCATTTTCTGATTCCTCAAGCTGAAGTGTTAAAGTTATAAAGTATAAAATAATGTAAATTTTATACTTTATATTTCGTACTTTGAAGGCATTTGAAAAAAAGATGATTGTTGTTAAAATTGAGACTGAAACTGAAACTGAATCTGAATCTGAATCGGAAATTTGATCTGACTAAAACACGTGAAACTCATAGAGATTGTAGTCAAAATGATTTGTATGCAAGTGTGGAGTGTGATGGAGCTTGAGGATTTTTCTCAAAACTCAAAACTCAAAAGCTCAAAATTCAAAATTCAAACGTTTTGTGCCTCTTTGCACGCTCTAGTTATGTAAGTTTTAAACTGTATATGATTAGCATTACACATGTTACACATACATATAGACGAGGACGTGGTCCATTATAAATTGTAATTTACAGCATCCAAAATCCAAAGGAAAGGGAAAAGAATAGAGAACCTCTCCAGATGCTAATCGGTGGAAATTTATTACACACTACAAAATACAAACTACAAACTACACACTGTTTTGTTCTACATTCTCCATTCTACATTCTACATTCTACATGCGTTGTAGTTCCAAAATCTAAAGTATCCTTCTACAGCTACAAATGATTTCATTTCCTTCTCCAACCCCTCGTTCTTCCTCTTGATCTTCTTCTTGCTCGTGATGAAACATCCAAAATTCAAAAACTCAACCCTTTTTCATTTTGCAACACATTCACACACGTGGTTCTAATATTCATACAGGGGAAAAGAGTGGAATGATGTGAGATGTGAATGAATCAATAGAGAATGGAAGATCGAAGCAAAAAATTGAGGAATGAATGAACGAATGAATATTAAGTTCTCAAAGGCCGTGGATCGTATTTCACTATTATTATTATTATTATTGAGACGATTATTATGTTACTTATTTTGTGTTTTGACTCTCAACTCTGACAGCTCCAGACTCCAGCAGACGTTCAACGTTTAACGTTCAACATGCCTTCTTTCTAATTTTCTAGTCCAAACTCTAAACTCCAAACCAACATGTGTATTTTGTATTTTGTATCTTTCTCTTTTCTCTCTCCTACATTTTCATTTGAATTTTGAGTAACAGTGATTAATGATTTTGAATTTTTCATGTTCAAATAGTCAATCTTTTCTTCTTTTTCTTGCTTCAAAGTACATGTTCAATATTCAATGCTCAGTGCTCAATGCTCAGTGCTCAATATTCATATTACATATTGAATATGAATATGAACAGGGAAAACAGAGTTTTAGCACCATGTAAAAAAGATATAAAATATAAATTGTACTTGCAGCCTTGCATTTTCACTTTCGTTTCCCGTTGTTGAATGCGTTGGCTGGAACCAACACAAGAGAATTCTCCATTCTCCATACTCAATAGTCCATAGTCCATACATGGTAGATAATGAATAAGATAATGAGGTCTGTAATGAAATGAATAATTATGTGTGGAATGTCTTATCATCAACTCTCATCTGTTTAATTCAATTGGCGTATTTAAGATAAACATGACATGATATTATCATATCATGAATCCTGGATGCTACGAAATCATTCCATGTGATTTCATTACACACGTTTGGATATTGCTGCAGGTTCCCTCGTTTTCTACAAGTAAATAGTGTACTGTAATTTAATACATAATAATATACAGATTGTAAATACGCTGTACAGTGTACAGCGTAAAGCGTACGCAGCATGTTAGCGTGTGTAAAAAATTATTGTTCCGTCTCCTGTCTATATGTGAACTAATAAAGCACACTATTACACGATTACCTACACTCTAAACTCTACAGTCTGCACTTGGTAAAAGGTAAATTGTGAGGGAGATTATTTTATGATGGCTGGAGGCTGGAGGGATGAATGGAAAAAAATGATAGATATTTTCATGGTTTTTCTAATAGTGTTCAGTGCTAGATCTTGGCAAGTACATTGTACAATTTGTTCATGTAATATGTTAAGAATAGCTATCTTGATCTTCATTTGTACAATGTTCAAAGTATGGATAATAAATGTGTGTTAAGAGTTAAGAGCAGTGTGTTGTATGTTTGTTGTTGGTGGTTGTGTCTGTGTACTGTGTATCGATGTGTGTGATCATATTATGTAGATATTTATATTGGGCAGAGGGCACAAGGCATAAATGATGTAAAACAAGAAACAAGGATCCAACTTGTTCAATTTCTCTGTTCGATGTTCTCTGTTCGCTGTTTGCTGTCTCTCAGCACCAGGCACCACGGATTTTCATGCTCATGTTCTTGTTCATGTTCATCCTGTTTTTCTCTCCATTGTATTAGAATTTAGAATAAGATGATTGTAGAACACAAGTTCTGTAAGTTGTAAGTTGTAAGCTCCAAGTAATTTGAACAAGACAAGAGAAAGGTGCGGTTGTATGTTGTATGCTGTATATAGTAATTTGTAAATACAGAGTGGAGAGTAGAAAATCATTGTCTAAAATCATCCTATATTTTCACTCTATTGGTCTCATTACATCCATGTATGCATAATGCATAGATTATTAGAATGATGCATCTTCTATTTTACATTATGGATTTTGGATTTGGATTTTATGTATTGTGTATTGGTTATTGTGGATTGTTGTAGGGCTGTCGGATGAATATAACAACTATGTAATTTTCCATGAACATCCCTTTTCATTTATTTGGACAAGAGAGAAAAGGTTTCAATTTTCAATCCATGTATTAATGAATCCATTTACATTTATGAACTTGGACTTTGCATATTTTCTATTCTCAATGCTCAATGCTCAATGCTCGTGGTTCAGATAATATTCCTGTCTTTTATGCCATTTATGCTCATTTGAATTTTGAATCCCGTTTGTTTTTCCTTTGAATTGAATTATTACTAGCAGTTATTAGCTGTAGATACATGTGAAAGGGATGGTTGTTGTTGTTTTGTTTTGTTGCTTGTTGATTCCTGGGGAGTCCCATCAATTTCAGTATTCAATAATTCATTAACATTTTCATGTAGTTGAGTTGTTTTCATGTACTACAGAAAACAAAAACACGACAAGAGTATTGCACTGTACACTGTACACAGTACACACAATGTAGTATCTAGAATCATACAAAAATATTATTTGTCTTGTACTTTAAAACAATATCTCAAATCTCTTTTTTATTTTATTACACTTTTCCATCCCCACACAAAGATTTCGTGTAAAAGGAACAACAGACAATCACAATCAGACCAACATATGGACGCACAATTGCAGATTGTTTAAAATTTGTTCACTTTTAATCACTATTGACATGACAGTTTGCAGTACAACAAGTAGAATCATTTGGACCACGTAAATATTTTACCCTTTGTAGTTTGTAGTTTGAGAAGATGGACTTTGGACCTCAGGAATATAAAATAGAAAACAAACAGCATTACAGATTAAAATTTTCTTTGTACTCCACTTTACTTTGCTCAAGTTTGTTTGCAAAGTAACCGCATGGTTTTTTGATTCGGCAAAAAATGTAGCATTATCTACAATTACAAATCTATACTTAATACATCACAAATGTATGTAATGTGTAAGCTGTCTACTGTCTACTGTATACTGTAGCTTGAGACTTGAGATAAAAAATGACTTAAGGAAGAAAGCTGAAAGCCTTCTCTTCAATACGTACATGTACAATGTACAGTGTACAGAGGTTGGAAGAACGTGAAATGTGAAGAGTGAAGAGGAAAGAGATATGCAAAAATTGGAATGGGAAAGAAGTGGAGAAAAGGGAATGCAGAAAGCACTTACAATTAATCAATTTCCCTGTAATTAAAATCAACTGATTTATTTCATTGATGGATTTACTAGACACTACACACTATATGCATTCATCCACGATTTACAATTTACAATTTACATGCTGCTCCTATTGAAACCTTTTGATTTTTGATTTTTGATGCTGCACAAACTCTCATATCTCGTGCATGCTGTTTTGCTGTATGGGGTATGGGGTCTTAAAAACTTTGCTGGTTTTTATGTTTTGCTGTGCATGTACTTTTGATTTCTGATGTAATACATGTCAAACCGTATGGATGTATTACATATTACACATATATTAATAATGATGATGTGAGAGCATCTAGCATCTACATCGCTATGTAGCTATTCATTTTTTTGAGGGCAAGCCATCAAATAAAAAATCAGGTCCGTGTGTTTTGTGTTCTATAACTTTTATTTGTTTTACACCACGATCAGCGATCAGTTTCACAGCATCGAAATCAAAATCAACATCCACTTTGACTTCGACATGGACATGAACGTCGACATAGATTCGACAGTTTCAGTTTCAAGTTGGCGCATACACATGTACAAACTACGGACTATGTATAATGTATATTTTGTAAATCATAAAAACACAGTAAGAGTGTACAAGTTTCAGTCTGTACATTTTCTATTCTACATTCTACACTGTTTATAATGTAATGTATACAGAGCGCCATTATAATTACAAAAAATTATGTGGAATAAAAAAGCGACGCATCAAAGTGCATGTAACATGTAATATATGGAATATGGAAAGGAATATGGAATACGGAATACGGAATGGCTGTGAGCATACTATGCGCTTATGAATAAATCTAAACTTGATTTATTCTCTACTCTGCCTCTTTGTCTAGTGTCTAATGTCTAATCTAATGTCTAATAATTCCAATGTGTATCATACTTTTATTGTGTTTTGTATTTTGTATTTTGTATTTTGTAGCTGGGCCGAGAGAGTCGCCGTCCTCTTCCACTTCCACCCCCCACTTTAAAATCCTCAGGTTGATCCTGGATTGACTTTGATTTCTAATTCATGATCTACTTTTGGATTTAAATCGAAATTCCAATTTCAGTTCAAGACGACGAGGAACAAAGAAATACAAATACAACGTACAAAGTATTTACACAAGCCTTAAAAATTTAATTAATTCTTTTCAACTGGATTCTGGATTCAGGATTGAGGACACAAGAATTTAGCCGAGAACTGGAATGTGAACTCATAAACGCTGCGTGTGTACTTAAATTTTGAATTACGTTTTCTACATTCTACATTCTACATACAGAAATGAGGAAAAGGAGTCAGTTTAAATATATTTAAATGTCAAAGT
This sequence comes from Sminthurinus aureus, assembly GCA_034698265.1. Taxonomy (NCBI): domain Eukaryota; kingdom Metazoa; phylum Arthropoda; class Collembola; order Symphypleona; family Katiannidae; genus Sminthurinus; species Sminthurinus aureus. Next base: position 10,410 of record JAQGBH010004911.1, read on the forward strand.
GTCTAAATGTTGTGAATAAGTGAATTGTTAATAGTTAGTAGTTTGCAAAGAGGAGCCAGAGTGTAGTGTAAAGTAGTGTTATTAGTGGTGCAAGAGTCGTAAAAATAAAGTGACACAGAATGAAATAAATAATAAGTACACGGAGCAAGTTGGAAGTACAAAATATCTTTCTATAGTTTCTATACGACAAAAACAACACGGTCGTAAATTTAAAAAAAAATCCCGACTTCTGTTTCTCTTTGAGTTTTGAGATTTGAGATTTGAGATTTAAGTGGACAAGTATAAATGAATACATAAATAGTTACATATAATAGAAAAAGAGCTAATAGTATAATGACAATTTGTAAAGAGTCCAGGACAACAGTGAAAAAGTCTGTAAAGTAAATATTGAGGCTTACATGTTTTAGTTTAATCATAATCAGTGGACCAACGATCACAGTTTTCAATTTTCAATGGATGTATTTAAAAGCACAATTTAAATACTAAATAGGTCGACTTATTGTTGGTTTCACCGTTGACCGTTTGTTCATTCAGTGTTCAGTGCTAAAAGTTCAGTTAAAATGATACGCAGTGCTGTTCTCAGTGCCAGTACCAGTTTTAGTTTAGTCCAGCCCATCCCGTCTTTAAAACTAAAAGTAAAAGTAAAGAATGAACAAAAAATGCTTACGCATTAATGAGCATCATCGTAAACCGTCAATCGTCAATCGTCACACATTCTATCCCTAATACTGCTAATAAAGTACGAGAAGCTACAAACGAGGTTAAAATTATTGAACAATGAGACTACGACGACGGAATCGGATTTGGACAGAAGACGTAAATGTCGATACAAGTACAGAAAATTTGATGACAAACCATCATTTAGACCCTAATGAATATGAGGATGCTTGTGCCTGTGATAAATATAACAATGACAATGACACCATCAATGATGATGGTAAAACTAAAGTTTATTCCATAGCCCTAACCAAGACGAGAAAACCAAAGAGAGAAAGGGTTAATGTAGAAAAAACTATGGTGGCAAAGGAGAAAGACGGAATCATCAACTGGAGAAGACAGAGAAGAAGAGCGAGAAGAAAAAACTATTTTAACATTTTTAATACTTCCTCATCCATCTCTTCTTCCTCTTCTTCGACTTGTTCTTTTTCAGCATCTCCCTTAACACTCTTCCTCTTCTGCTTCATCTTCATCCTCTCTTGGCCATGGCCATGTGGTGTTCACTCCAGTAAGTGTAAACTTTAAACTTTAAACTAAAGTAAAATTCTGTATCTGTAATCTGTATAAAGTATAAACTTGATGCTTTTTTTTAATACAAAATACCAATACAATACACTAACTTGCATAGCATAATATATAATATAGCTATTTAAACAAAGACGAAAGACGCCAGGCTGTATTTAACATTGCACAGATTTTCATAGCTCATAGGAAAAAAACCGTGTTGCACCCTTCTCATTCTCCTTCTATATTGTACACGATACAATCTACAGTCCACAATCCGACATCCTACTTAATTCCATCTTCCATTTTCCATCCCTCTGATCCCTGGTTCAAAAGCTATACACTAACATACACATGTTGTTTCTCACCCCATTAAATAATGTTAAAGAGGAAAACAAGATGAAGAAGGCAAGGAAAAAACTTGCTGAAATATGGAATCCAAAATCCAATCCACACTTTTACTATCTTGTTAATTTAAAACCCTATCACTTGACATAATATTATATGTACAATGTACAGTGTACAGTGTACATGGGGGTAGTTAGTAGTACTTGAGATTTGAGATACAAAGGAAATCCGCAGTGAAGACAAAAAGACATTGAGCTGATTGAGCATAATATGCACAATGCACAATGTACAGGAGCAAAAAATCTTATCACCCAATCAGCATATAACATATAACCAATTTTATTTTCCAGCTCACTGTCGCTCTTTCTTTCTTTCTTTTTTGTGTGGATTGTGGATTTTTGACTTTAAGGATTCTCCTTTCGCCTAACCTCCAAGAATTATTACGTCCAGCATAAATAAATAAAAATAACAACTTTCAGCTTTTTACATTCCTCCTCAAAATCTTGCATCTTGTATCGTGCATGTACAATGTACAAAGTGCACAAGAAAAAAAGCAAAAGAAATGACTTTTTTCAGGATGGAGGAAATTGATGGGTTTACTTTTTTTGCTTGATTTTACTCGTTTGGTTTTCGTTTGTGTGTTTTTTAACAGGGCATCAGTTTGATGATTCCTCGTCCGAGGAAGTTTGGTCAAATGGAAAGGGGAATGGTACGTTTTTTTTCTAAATTCTGAATAATTAAGACTTCAAGACTCAAGACTTCAACATTGGAGACTTTAGCATTCAACATCAAAACATTCAACATTCAGTATTCAAAGTTCAAAGCAAAGTACCTCGACAAAAAGTGTATAGAAAATCTCGTGGTGATTTATTTTATTGCATTTGTTATCCTGTTTTTATCCTGTATTTTGTAGGTTCGGACGTGGGGTTGACGCCACCCGTCTTCAACTTAGCGAGACATGCTCATATCACAGCAAATGGGACATGTGGGGAGAATGGAGAAGAAACTTATTGTAAATTAACGGATCACGTTCATCAACGTCGTCCTGGGGTTAGCCAATGTCAAGTCTGCAGTGCTGATAGTCACGTAATAATAATAATAATGATTTACATACAACAAATAACAAATACAAGAGATGTTTAAAATAAGTTATTCGATAGAAGATAGAAGATACAAGGTGAAGAAGCTAGAGATGGAAAATGAATGATGAAAGACTGGGAGTAGTTTACAAAATTGTCAAATTTTGCCGTATCTTCCCTGAATTATTATTATGATTGTGAATAGAGGTCCATGAAAGTCATATTATGTATTATGTATTGTGTTATTTGTGTATTATGAGCAATGAGCAGTGCACATGCAATTGTAATGATAATGGTAATGATAATAAGTAAAGAATAAATGGCGGAATGAGTGGACGTCGGACGTGTCATAATGACAAATGACTAATGTGGCAGATTAAAGATTAACTGTGTTTCCAGGCGCTGAAATATCATCCATATTCAATAAGGAGATGAAATGAGGAGATGAATGTTGGTTACAAAAAGTATCAGCATCATCATTACTACAACAAGAAAAAAGATGATCATTACCATCATCATTATTCACAAAAATAAATAATGAAGAATGACGATGGTTATCCTGTGCATAATGCGGAATGTATAATACATGATGCACCTCCTGGCTACTTTTACCTTTCTTGTCCTCCAACTTTCATATTTCATTCCATTCTCTACTACAGTCTACAGTGTGCAGTGTGCAGTGTGCAGTAGAGTAATTACTGGATGATTAATGTGTGTAGTATGTACATTTTATATGTGCGGAAAAGGCGAGTATCGAGTGTCGAGTGACGAGTATTAATGTTGAAAATTTCATTATTGCAGAAGCGCCATCCCATAAGATACGCAATAGACGAGTCAAATCGCTGGTGGCAAAGTCCTACCCTTCAAAATGGGCGACAGTATGAATGGATTACTATTACGATTGATCTCAAAAAAGTAAGAATCCTCTCAACTATCAACTATCAATTATCAATTCTCATATCTCGTGTTATAAAAATTTAGTATTATTTTTTATTACAATTGAATATCTTTTATCTTTTGAAATGGTTAAAGTAAGTTTTGTCACCAATCACCAATAATTAACAAAATAAATAGCGGATCAAATCTCAAATCTTCATCATCCTATAATTTACATTTTGTTGTGACTATCCTGGTCATTTTCCTTATAATAATAAATGTATACATTTTCAAGGAGTTATTATACATTACACATTACACACTCAACGGATTACAGATTACAAACGACAGACACTCGCACTATTTTCATGTTATTCTAACTCAAGTTGTTTACAAACAAGTAGCTTAGCTCAAGACGCGAGACTCGAGACTCGAGAGCACTTTTACAGATATCACTTACTGCAAACTGTCAATATCAAGAATCAAGAATGTCACTGATCCTCAATCCTTAATGTTCAATGATCAATATTGAAAAGTGAAAAGTTGGTGTTGATACTTTTTCCTTTTGTCTTTATAATATGGCAAAGTCAGTGACAGCTTAATTGTCTGTCTCCGTTCCGTCATCAGTCTCTTGTCTCTTGCACAAAAACCAAAACATAAACTTGTGTTAGAATTTACCATTACACACTATACGCACTACGTACATTTGACATTACAAATTACAAATATCACGTATCAAATGTCACAGTGTTTGCCGTGTACAAATAACAAATATCAAATATTTATTATGCATAGAACAGAGAAGCATAGGGAATAGAAAATAGAGAGTAGAGAGAGTTTATTTACACAGCATTCCGACTTTAGACTTTAAAGTGTTCAGTCTTCATCTGAGTAGAGAGTAGAGAGTGGTGATTGACAATTGACAATTGACACGACAAAAAATTGACGTAAAATTACAGAGGTTCTCACCTTCATTCATAACGTTTGTCGCTTGTTGTAGAATATGTATAATAATAATTATTAGTATTATTGTTAATGTTATGCGAGCAGCAAAGTATAATTGATATGCAGGAAATGCACTTTACAGGTTTTGTACGTTTTTAGTTCTAGTTTTGCCTTTCTGTGGCTCCATAATGTAGATATGATATTATTTGCTTTCTCCCTCCAAGTACTAGACACAAGACAAAAGACATGAGTAAGAAGTGTTAGAGTGTAATGGGCGTTTTGTCTATTTTATACAGCTCTCATTCCATGTGCGATGTGAGTTGCTTTATGTTTTTTCTTGTTGATTGTTGATTATGAAATGAGCTCTCTTGCTCTACACTCTAGTTATTAGTTGACAGTGGAAGGTAATTAACATTTTATGATAGCTTATTAAGACTCTCTTTACTCTCAACTCCATACTCCATACTCCGTACTCACAACTATCAACTATGTACGTATACAATGTACAATTTACACTGTATATTCTAAATGTGGTGTAACACAAATCATGAATAGCTTGAAACGTGACATAGTACATAGAAAACATTGAACATAGAACACAAGACATAGAACACATTGAACGCACATATAGTGAGACTAAAACACAAACCTACATGTGTACAGTGTACA
>JAQGBH010004912.1:0-15546 GCA_034698265.1 Sminthurinus aureus
TAATATCATCAAAATGTATAATACGGGAAAGTTTTATAGTAGGGTCTTCTCTTGTACGACTCCACGTTTCCATAATTAATTTGAACCCCTGGATGTACCTTAAAAAGTGTAGTTTGTCCTAAATATATTTGACAAAGTCCTATTAACATTCCGTATTTTATCCAACATTTTTCAATTTCAACATCTTTTTATCTTTTTTGAGCCGTATATATTAATGTATAGAATATTCCTACCCAAACGAATATAGTTCTATTAGCATAATATTGTTGATGTTTATGCATAGTTGAAATATTTAACATAGTTGACAAAATTCATTCAAAAAATACATAATTATAATTAACATTTTATCAGAAGCCCATAATATTTTTTATGAAAGTAAAACTGTACATAAATTTTATGCAAATGAGTCATTGAAAATGGAACAGTTTACGAGAGACCGGTAAAAAAAATATTGATATAAATAATTGAAGCGTATTATTTGTTTAATACTAATAATTAATAATAATATAATTACAGTTATAAGTTGTAAACCTTTGAAGTTAAATTGTGAGATTAGTATTGAAATTACTCTACTAATTTGTGTGTGAATAGTTGTGTTTAAGTGAAGTATTGAGTGTGCAAATTGCACATTTTATAAAAGATAAAAGTAATCGTTAATAATTTTTCATCATCTCCTTTTAAGTCAAATTTTTAACTTTGTTTGATTGCTGTATAAGCTATAGGCTATTCATTGACTAACTACTTGTTAATCCTAACTAACAATTTTGATTTTATTGTATATTTTTGTTTTTCAGGTTCGTTAACCTAAATGAGAAGTAACAAACCGTTGGGATTTGGGAATACAACATTGACAATACATAATAGAGTTGAAAATGTAAAATCAGCATCATCATTATAAAACCCTTTTCCTGAATGAAATTAAATCTTGAAAACAAAACCTGCTCATTTTACTACAAACTACAAACTGCAGATATTCAATTTCCATCACTTAATTAATTATAGTTGTTGACTGTGTGTATAGTTTATACTATTTAACAAATTGTGTGTGTCTCTGTGTGTGTTTTTATCTACACTCTACACTTTCTGTGTTTACAATTCACAAAAACGAATCATGTGAAATTTTTAGGTCTCTCGTACCAAAGATTTGATCTAATCATCATCGTCATGTTACTTTTAAAAAGTGCGTTTACAATAGTGAATAGAAAGAAAGAAGTAGAGTAGTGTGAAAGGAGAGAACGAGGAGGAGGTGATGTTGATGACTACAACAATGGAAGCATTGACAAGACTTCAAGAGAAGAAAAAGGGAGAAAGAGTGAAGAAAAGAAAATGGGAATGGTTATTCCCTTTAATCACAATGAATCGTTTGTGTGAGCTTAGTTGTTATTTTCCAACAGAAAAGTATGAGAAAAACAAAAGTCTGCAAAGTGAATATAGCAGAAGCTATAGCAGCAGTAACTTTATCTACAGTGTTTTTGTGATTTTTAGTTTGTTTGTAGTATCTTCATTTTTAATAGTAGAAATACAAGCCTCTGAAGATTGGACAGCATTATGTCCAAATAAATGTAAATGTACCTGGGTTTCGGGAAGAAAAACTGCAGAATGTGTTTCAGCTGGATTCAATAGAATTCCCAGTGGCTTAAGTCCAGAGGTTCAAGTCTTAGACTTAAGTCAGAATTCAATTTCACAGCTAACCAAAGATGCTTTTGTTTCTATGGGACTTGACAATCTTCAAAAAGTAAGTTGAATTTATATAAAGTTTTGCAAAAAAAATAAATGAATACTTTTGTTGTCTTTTTTTCATGAAATATCATAAATGCATGCAATATAAATACTATATATTAGGCAGTAAAGCGGCATGATGGACATTTTTAATGCACATAATATAATGTATGTCATATTATTATTATGAATTAATTTTTACATAATATTAAATATTATGCTACAATGATTTCCATATTCGATTTATTTCTCTAGGTCTTTCTAAAGTCCTGTGGAATCGAGAAAATTGACCGAGACGCATTCCGAAATCTGAAGATTATGATTGAATTGGATTTGACAGGAAATAAATTAGAAAGTCTTCATATGGAAACTTTTGAATCTAATGATAGATTAAGAGAATTACGTGTTCGAGATAATCCCTTATCCGTTCTTAAGGGTTCACAGTTTCCACCTCTTCAACACCTTAAACTCCTTGATTTGAGCAATTGCCAATTAACTTCATTTAGTAAAAAGACATTTGATAAACTAACAAATTTGGAGACTTTGGACTTGACAGGGAATAAATTATCGTACATCTCTGAAGATATTTTGATACCGTTAAAGAAACTAAAAAGTTTGTCACTACAAAACAATCCGTGGAAATGTGATTGTCGATTAAAAAGTTTTAGAGATTGGGTCATTTCACAAAAATTGTATCAAATTACTAATTGTCATGAACCTGGTCACTTAGCAAACTTCCAATGGACGCATCTTCAGTCTAGAGACTTTGCTTGTAAACCAGAAATTGTAGCATTACAAATTGGAGGACAACAAACTGAAGCCCTCATCGTTTACGCAGAAGTTGGAATTGATATAACTCTAGGTAATTTATTTGTGTGTCATTTTTTAAGCATAATCGAGTTATGTACTTTTTTATGTTTGTATTGTTAAAAAACACATTGTAGTATTTATGAGTTTCATTTTCACAAAGGAACTAATCAAATAAATAATAATGTAAATAAATTTGTTTTTTTTTTCTAAATAAAGAATGCCTAGTACGTGCCAACCCAGCTCCTGAAGTTAAGTGGGTACGAGATGGTCAAGTTCTTACTAATTCATCCCGAAGTCAAGGGAAAATTTATTTGCTGCATATCAGTGGAGAATATGAGCGTTGGGTGAATCTTACTATTCTCAAATCCGATCTCGACGACGCTGGAGAATATACTTGTGTTGGAAATAATGCAGGTTTGTTCATAACTATTTTCCATTTTCAAATACATGTATAATATATACAAAGTATTCTCACCGTATTTATTTTGAGCTTTGGTGTAATTTGTATAGAATTTGTTATTTTTAAATGTAATAAAGTAATTAAAAATCTTTCATATTTCATCATTTATTCTAGGTGGTGTTGTCGAAAAAAATCTTACATTAAATTTTCAAGATGTTCCGCCCATCGGCACGGGTAAAAACATAATAATATTCCTTTTTCTCCAAAAAAAAAAATCAAGCAGTATGTTGTGTATCATTATAAGCATAAAATGAGGAGTGTTTTACAAAGTTTTCTTTAAAAAAATGAACAAAATAAACTATATTGAATTATAGGCGTCGGCCCCGGCCTTGTCGGAGGGGGTGCTTATCGTGATCAATCATGGATTTGGATTTTAATTGCTGTATTAGGTAGGGAAATAATTTTTATTATTAAATTATTTTATAACTTTTGTAGATAATCTGAGACAATCATTCTGTTTTTTCATCGTTGTACACATGTATAACTAACGATTCTTCTGTATAATGTTTGTTTTTAGCTTCCCTAGTTATAATTACCATGGTCATCATGACAGTTTGCTTCTGTACTAGGTAAGTATCATACTTCAAATTTAAAATTCCAAATCGAAATTTTAAAATGTAAATATAATTCCATTCGAGTTATGATACGCTTTGTATTTTATGAAGATGAGTAAAAATAGTATAATATATTCACATGATTCATCTAAAAGATATTATAGAATATAGAATATATAAAATATATTTATGACGTAAAAGGTTAGAAATGCAAATGAATAAATGTCATAGAGAATTACCTCTGTAAGGGTAATATCATACCATTTTATTTATTTTGTTTTTTGTTTAATGTTTTTTTTTATTAGAAAAAGAAGAGTGAAAACAGCCAGAGCTCAAGATTTATTGAAGGTAATAACCATACAAAATATGTTCTATATAAATTTTTTTTTTCAACTTGTATCCATAGTTACATGATGATGATCTCCTGTAATACGTTTTGGTACAAAATATTTAGCTATATTTTACTTTTTACAATTTCATTTAAATGATACTGGTAATTTTAATCTCTTTCTTTCTTTCATTTCTTTTCACAAAAATTTCCATCACTAATTAACACCACGTGATTTTGTATTTTCATTTTGCTTTGTCTTCAATGGCTTATGATTTTGCTTAGTATGTGTTCAATTGTTTGCTTTTCAATAATTCTACATAGAAATGTATTTCTAATAATGGTGCATAATTTTGGTATTATGAGTACAGAAATTTCTGAGCTTATTATTTCCTTATAAATGTAAATTACTAACATGTAGTATTTACGTAGGTTTTTATCTAATTTTCATAACACTAACTCGAAAATTCACACTGACGGGGTTTTTATCTTTAAAATTTATTGTTGGATATCTTGGTTTCTATTGTATCTTTGTCTCATATCTATGACAAATATTGAAAAGGCGATAGTCATAAGAATTATACTACTTATATTATTATAGTATGATTTACTTTCAATGTGCCATGAAGGATAGTTTAGAAATGGTATATTGGAGTCAATAAATACTTAGTTAGACATCTTACTTTTCAGTACATATTTACATGAGACATTCTCGAGAAAAACTTATAACTAATAATTCTTCCTAAAAATTATACAAAAAATATGTTGACTCATTTGTGGAGCTTCTCCTTTCGCTTTGCTTTCTAATTTCGAATAATATAAAATCATGTCAAAACTCATTACGCTCATTCTGCTGAGTTTTAGTGAAAAAATGACAACTATGAGCTATTACTTGACAAAATTTCAGTCCATACATGATGTAGACGAACCCACTGCTTGACGATTTAAAAGGGCAAAAAAACTGCTAGTCTGATAATGCTTGATAAAACAAATTAAAATATATATACTTCTGGAGATGTGGGTGATTTTCAAATAGAGTTTTGAGTTTTTTAAAAATATCGAACCATGATAAAGCTTGAAACAAATTTAACATTTTATGGTTATTTGTACTTACTTAACTTTGTATGCATGCATTGTTGAAATGCACATATAAAATACAAGTACAATATTATGTAGGAGAGAAAATCAGTATCATTTTTAAAATTATAGTCCTGTTGTAGCATATAATATTATAATGTTTACCTTTTTCCTGCTACTTTTACACAAGGTTATTATATATATTTTACATTGCTTGGAAATTGTGAATGGTTTTGTTTTTCACTGGGTAGTTGGAACAAAAATTTCGGTTATTAGTGTTGTTTGTTTGTTTGTTTGTGTCTGTTGTCAATTTTATTTCTTGAAAACAATTTGGCGTTTTTCTTTGGATTTTGTAATTTTATTTTCATATTTGAAATGAAAAAAATTCTGGGGCGCACTACAAAAGCTAAAAGTTCTGGACGGACATGTTGTTTTCCTGTTTACAGAATGAGGCGAAATTAAACGGATCAGTCGCAGGATACACCGAGTGTCCTACACAGACTGTTAAAGGAGATGTGCCAAACAAACAAAACGTGATCACTCTAACTCCAGAGAACGGAAACAGTGGTCTAGGACCCACCAAGACGGTTGTTGGTGGAATGTCCGTTGTGGCGATAAGAAGAGGTCGCTTAGATGGTTATGAGGGTCTTCCTCAAACAGAGTTTGAATTAACTGACTTACCTTCCATGTCACAACATCATCATCCGCACCCACATCACCCTCATCAAATGTCACCGGGTCTACATTATCCAGCCTTTGTGCCTCAAGATCAAGCTTCTTATGACGAAATGAATCGTGTACTTGCGCTTGGTGGTTCTATCATCCCTATACATTCTTTTTCTACACCTATGGTAAATATTCACACTCAGACTACTGCGAGTTATCAGTTTTGATCATATAATATGTGTTCAATCCATCTTCTTCTCCTTTTCAAACTTTTGATACGATGACTACTAATGTTACATTAATGACTGGCCCTAGAATTTTTAACCTCAAAAGTGACCTACTATTTTTTGAAAGAAAAAAAAACTACATAATAGTGTTCTTATACTAGACTATAGTTCAATTCCCTATGTATGCATATACTTGATACAAAAGTTATATTTCAAAAAGGAAACCAAAGACAACCTACGAGAAATATATACATTTATTGTACATTTTAATGTATATAATATATAGAATATAGATATAATAATATAATCTAGTGTACATTATCTTCTTGATACTCTATACAATATATATTATATTATGCGTATAGTATTATATTATATACAAAAAGTAGTCACTTTATCAAACTCACTTTTTTATGCATAAAAGGTTCTTTATAACCTTTTTTTTAAATGCAAGATTACATAGTGTATGTACGTCTAATGATGTGTACAATAATCAGATACGGTATTGTGTTATTATTGTATATTATATTATGATACAATGTAGACTATGCATTATGCACAAAATATAAATTAGGCGACAATGACAAACTGACGATGAGACGACGACTATCTGATGTACTCGCTGTATCATGTATATAATATGGAATAATGTCATATATATAATGTTATAATCTTCTTACAATATACATATTATAGTGTATAATATTGTACATGTAGTAGATTAAATCAATCATAACTCATGTTTAAGCTTGTGGGAATAGTTAGTTACTGCTTACGTTTTTCTATTTTAGAAATATGAACATGCTTTGGTATTTATTATATTGTACAATGTACATACACACTAAATGTTATCAGTATATTATGCATAGTGTACAAGTTTAAAACCTTTTCTGAAATGCAGACGTGGTGGCTAAAATTCTATAAAAGATCTATGGGTACCGGGCGTAGAGTAGTAGTATTTCTAACCTCTCGTAAAATCTATTTGTTTTACTCCTATTTTTTTCTGATAACTACTTTGTAGGTAACTATTCAATTCCATGCTCTACTATATTCGAGTAATAGGACACTTCTTTTCTTGTAGTACAGGATTGTTTTATAGAGTTTGAGTTCTTTCTTTTTTTATTCCCCTTTGACGTTCTAAATCCATCCGAAATTCACGATATTTCTGAAGTTTTATTTTATAGATACGGTGTTAGTTTTTAAATCAGATTTTACAAATGCTACAAAGCGATTCTGTTTAGGATTACACACGTTTTTGGGAACTAAAGGTTTTTTTGATACTTGTTAATATATTATGATACATTCCTCATTCATGATATAAAATGGAAAATCAGCGTAGGTTGTACAAGGGAAAGTATAATATGATCATAATCTATATATTTAGAATATTATTATTACATGAAACCATACTGTATATTGTATGTAGATTTCATTTTATATTTTATATATTTTTGTTTCTGTGAATTCAAAGGAGATGTCAATTTATGTGAGATACATAAGTTTTATGTAGTACAAATACACGATAAGTTATGTAGGTAGTATAGAAACAATTCTACTAAAGAACTAACGTCTGTGCCCATTTGACTATTAACTTGCTTATGTACCTTACTAAATATCTTCTTCTACTGCTACATACTTCTCCTTCCACCAATACTACTACTACTTCTTCTTCTACTACTACTACTACTACTACTAGTCCCTCTTACTACTTCTGATCTATCTTCGATTTCTCTCTGTGAAGTACTGGAAAAAATGATTGGATTGGATATGATTGCTTGACTTGCAGGAACAACAACATGTTGATCAGCAGCAGCACCAGCAGCACCACCAACATAGTGGAATGGATGGAACGACGCAACCCCTTCTGGGCCAAATAGGACACACATATACCATGGCGACGACTGATGTATCCGGTTCAGATTATCCAGATCTGCTTGACATTCCTCATCGTTCTCAAGATTCACCAGCTGGAAGTTCAGCATCTACTGTTCCAGACTCTACACGACTTATAATGCCTCAACAGCTCAATCCTGCCGCTCTTCCATATGATACTCCAGGTCGAAATCCAGGTCCTACAATTTTATCATATGGTCACCCACAAATTGGAAGACCAAATTCACCTTATGCAGCTAGCATCTCTTCATTTACCTCGGAACCAGCTACTATTATACATGTGCCACCGGCGGGAAGACCGGGTTATGTAACTCTTAGAAGACCGAGAGTTCCAAGTTGGTCTCCCGCATCACCTTACATTCCTCAGTCCCCAACATCTCTCCTTTCTCCTAATACATTACAATATGATAGACCAGATCACCTCGGTATTCGTACTACAGCCGATGGCAGTAGCCGACTGAGTTTAAACAAAATTAGTGATGGAACTGGTACTTTGACGCCGTCCAGTGCTCGATCTCCCGCCATGAGACAAACTCCTCTTTCATATCTTAGTCCTGCATTTAATTTTGCACCAATTCAAGAACTCCCAAATGATGGAAGTACCAATAATATTGGAATAGTTGAACAATCACTATCCACATTACCTCGATCATGGAAACCTGGACCAAACCCCACAGATAACCGTAGTGATAACTCTATTATTAATACTCCTGGCTCTCAATCAACGAAAAAAGTACGACCAGCTCCCCCACCCAAACCGCAAAAGAAAAATTTCAAAAAAGAGGAGGATATATTTCAACAACAACCGTTTGACCTTTCTTCTGAAGTGACCAAGTCAGTACAAACCACTACAACAGCAACCACAAGTAGCAGTAGCCAAAATCATGGAGAGAATGACGATGGTACAGAGGTTTAGGATTTTATAGAGGTCAACTCAATTTCTTCCTGTTTTTTATGTACACTGAAAATTGTATGAATACTACTTTTATAAACAGTTTTTCTTTGTTATTCACATAATATTATTATATAGTGTGGTATGTATCAAAAGTTGATACTTGAGAGGTCATATTTAGGTATAAATATATTTATAATAGTTTTTCATTCTTATATATATCGTATAATATGTCTACAAAATGTTTATATATCGATATATTATTATGAAATATAATATTACATAGCAAGTATATAAGTTACACATGTTTGAATTTATCATAATCACAACTCAACGAAATTGCCACTGATGATCTGAGTATAATATAATATATATACAACATTATGAATTATATATTATGACAAGAAATCTTTGTATAATACACATGACATATTCCTTTAGATTATAAATCTAAAATTTAAAATTTTACATTATTATTAGGAACATTTCATTTTCATTGAATCCCTAATCCTTATATTATTATGTCGTGCAAGTTTTTTATAGGTACCTAGAACTATATGAACTTAAGAATGTATCACACCTAAAAGTTTTCAATTTTTACAACACTCTTCGGCCCATATTATGTCGTGTACATATAATTGCTTCAATCATTCTTTCTCTCTTTTGATTTTAATAGTGTAATTTCTTTATTAATTGTTGACTGTGTGTATATAATTTTCAAAAATTATATATTATTATGTTGTAATAATTTATTGAATATAGCATGATAACTTTTTTCATTGTTTACAATAGTGCAGGAAAGGTTTTTTTTTATTTTCAATGTTGTACATTTGCCATATTCTGTTATACATTCAGTGAGGTTTTAATATTTAAATACCATGATATTTGTGGATAAAATGTTCAATAATAATGATTATTCTTCCTTATTTATAGGTGTGTAATTTTTGTAAAGATTTTTATTTATGTGTTGTACTCAAACGTTTTTATAAGAGCCTTTGATACTTTATTAATATTTTAATATTTAGCCTGAAGAAGTGTGTATATATATACATATATTATATAATCAGTGAGTCTTACTCATTTTATTTATTGCGTTGTGGTATATATATATATATATATGCTTCATTTAAGACTGTGCGAGTAAACAATATCGTTATTTTTTACTCATTTGCCAAATAGGTTTTATTCACAATAGAAAATGATTGTCATTATTTAAAAAATTAAAAATACTATTAGATTACATAATATATTTTACTTCCACTGCCTTCTGCAAACTTGTTAGTATTTTTTAGTTGCTACGAATCCTTATTAGTTTTACTATATTATCATTATTTTGTACACTCGTTAGAGCTAAGACAATTCTGTATAAAAAGGACATAAAATGCTGATATTTTGACAACAAAAACTTGTAGGTATTTAACTTTTACAACTGTAGTACAGAAATTCAGTAAGTAGTCGTCTCAATATAGACATCTTATATAATACAGTAAAAGTCAAAGCTCGACATTCGAAACCTTGACATTGTATAATCTTCACTGTATAGACAGTATAATCGATATGTTTATCAAATACATTATAATGTTTTACGCCCGCGGAATGTTTACTGCATATATAATTATTATTATAATTATATTTAATGAATTGTATAATGTTTCATAATATTATGTAGACTGTCATTTAAAAAAATTGAGTTTGTATATTTCATGAGGGTAGATTATGATTTAGAAAGTAGTAACATTAATGCTAAAATATATTATGTTGACAGTTACTAATGTACTCCATTTTTTAAAGTTTGTTTTAGTGACAACATAAAAATGTAATCCACACATATAATATGTATGCATAGTATTTTGAGACTGTTACGTTTGATATTTATAAGACGTACAACAATGTATAACTTAGAATATTGTACATTCATTCATCAGATATGTACACACATTTACATGTATTTTGTGTATGTATTAGATTCTTTGTTCTAAGGTCAAAGGTCGTAAATTCTTTACTGAATTTTGAAGTTTATCATTGTACTAGAATGCTTCCAGAGCATATTATGTTGAAACTCCTTAAATATTTTTGAAAATTAAGTCCACAAAATACAATAACCAAATTCCCGAGTTATATAATATATAATCTGTACAGAAAAATCAAATTTATAATAATTGTCTTGTACGGTACAAGTTGTACCCTGCTAAGTGCTAAAGCTACCGCGTGTGATGATGTTATTAAATTTTTGATGTACACAATGTGTGACTGTACACATATAGAAAGCAAAATATTATATTATACCCAGAGGACATTTTTTCGTTCACTTAAACCCATATTATACTTATAATGCAGTAATATGTATGATACTTTAAATGAATATTATATGAATTATGAGTAATGAATGGAATGCAATTATCGAGTGTACATGGCGAAATATACATTATAGATTTGCACAAATATATATTATATCTCTTGTAAACAATCGCAAAGAATGAAATGTGCTGTCTGTTTCCGTTTGAATGTATGTTTGAATTGTAAATATATACATTATACTAATATTATGATAGTGACCATTAAATATACCGTTGTAAACATACATAGTCTATAATCTATAATATATATAAATATAATACATGTATGCTACGGTCTTGAGAGAGTATTTAAAAACTTGTACGTATACTACGGACTTAATTAATTAATTGTACCATAATATATAGATTATGTATTAAGGACCCTGAACACATAAAAATATATTATATTATAATTGTACAACAATGAATGATAATAAAAATTGACTTGGAATATATATGTTAATCGAGTACAAACTTAAACGACATCAAGCCAAAAACTCTTTAATCGACTTTTTTATTCATAAGTTTGCTTTGAAATATACATGTTAATCAGATGATGCTCATGCAGTGATATTAATTGTATGATTTCCATGAAAACTTGGACATTCCTGTTTTAGATACAAATATTAAAGTGTCGAAAAAATCATAAAACTTGCATATACAGGGACTGGCACTTACCGCCGGCACCTTTTAGAAGGTCGTAACTCATTGAAGAAGTGACGGATTTTGAAAAAAATTTACTCTAGCAGATAGGAAATTTTATTTCCTGTCCAGTGAGCTTCTGAACTCATTCGTACCTATCCGCGTTCAGGAGTTATGGCCCTTCGCCCAAAAAACACCCCAGGTAGAAATTACTTTTTGGTGTTTTGGGTGCAAGTGGGCGTTTTTTGGTAAAAATGGTCCCACGGACTTCATGTTAGACTCATTTTTTCAGAAATTTATAGCGGAGTTCAGATTGGTACGGATCATAACGAAATTCTTCCGCGTTCGCTCACACCAGCCAAAACGTGTAGACGGAGGAGCAGCCGAGAAAACCTTGAAGCAGAGCCAAAGCCGCGCTAAACGTTTCCCAGAGGAGACAAGCCAGGAAAATCCATCCGTTGCCTTGGAGATGCTCCGGAAATAGGGAGAAAATGTACATCGGCGCCGTGGGAAAGAGGAGAAAGAGCAAGAGACAAATCAAAACCGTCTCAACGCAGACGAGCGCGAAATATGGAGTGATGATGATGGGCACCCAGGATGAAATCCAACTGGATTTTTCACACCATCTCATTTCTTTTGCACCACAAAAAAATTCAAATAGAAAAAACTCAACAAATGAAACACGACTGAATTTTCAATAAATTGAATTCCGACTTTTACCTTTGAAATGATCCGCAAGCCACTTCATCTGATTCAGGCAAATCATGAGTTCGCCCGCATGAAATATTTTGTTAACAACGAAAGTGGCCGTGGAAACCACGTGCATTTCGACATACAGAAAGTGGATGACATTCTCCATGTTCACGTGTGGTCTCTCTACGAGGATTTGAACAAATCTTATCCATACGAAAAATGACTGGGCCAGTGATAAAATGATCATGAGCCAGAAAAGAGACTTTTGCCGAATGGATTCATTCCTTTTGTAGCTCATTCCAGCGACCCCACTGCCATTGGCATTGGCATTGGTATTTTCTGTGGCTGCTGAATTTGACGGTGAGAAACTGAGGACATTGCACCACCCAGCGAGAGAGAAACTTGAGTCGAGCACAAAACTTGTCTTTTGCTCCAAAAACTCCCACATCCATATTTTCACTTTGAGAGCAAAACCATGTCTTTTAAAGGGATTAACTCTAACTTTGTTCCGCAGCTTCATCTTATCCCTCGTTTTTTATTTTGTACTACACACTACACAGTAAAAAAAAGGAAAAGTCCACACTCGAGACTCGAGACTTGAAGTTAAAAAGTGAGACTGAAATTTTACAGAGTAGAAAAATGTAGAAAAAACTAACAATGTTTTACGTCTGGTTTAGGATATTTTCACTGGCCGAGTGACTTGCTGTGAGCTGTGAGTGGAGAATATAAAATGGAGAATGGAGTGGGTTGGAGCCGAGAAAAGTGTTTGAAAGTTAAAGAGGAATGGTCGGGAAAAAAAGCACTCAAGTTTCTACCGTCTACATCGGACATTGGACGTTGGACATTGGTAATGTCATTTCTTATTTCTCATTTCTATTACGTAATATTGTATAATATTGTATAACCTAGTTGGGCAATCGAGATCCACGAGCCTGATCAACCACATTTAATTAAGAAATGAACGTCGACTAGAGTCTAGAGTTTAGAGTCTTGAGCTTTTCCTTTTACTCTGTCTTATGGCTCATGATTTATCTATTATTTCCGTATATTCCTTTTACATACTATTTTGTCCGGTAGCAGCAAATGGACGAATAGAACATTGAACGATGAACGATGAAGGAAAACTCATAAGGAATAAGTTTTCTCGACTCCACAAATGAATCCTTTATTTCCAACATAAAACTCATTGTCAGTTGTGCGTCATATCAAATATCAGCCCACTCAACACTCGACACTCAACACTCGACACTCACCAGTCCCAAAATATTCAATGTACAAAATCCACGTGTCACCTTGTTCTTAGTCTACGTGGACATTTTTGTAATATCTCACTTTGAGCTTTGAGCTATTGAGCAGTCAATTCCGCAGAAAATAAAGATTTTGTTCACTACAAATTGGGCAAAAATGTTTTATTTTATTTATGCGACTCCTTTTGCACAGTTTTTTGCGACTCCTTTTGTTTCATACAATTGTAAAGTCAAAAATCTTTGTGAATTCCATAATTTTTATGCATCTGTATTTCTGGTTTAAAAATGTCAAAGGTCAAATGTCAAATGTCAAAGGTGAAATGTCAAAGGTCATATGTCAAAGGTCACAGGTCAAATGTCAGATGTCAAATGTCAAATGTCAAATGTCACAGGTCACAGGTCAAGTGTCAAATGTCAACGTGACTTGGGCCCAAAAAGTGTTAGGCGTTAAGTGAGCGTCTGGAGGAGGAGGAGAAGAGATGTGATGATTTGATCAATCAGACTTTTGCTCGTGTCCAGCGTGATGCGTCCAAAGAACCAATTTTGAATTTCAAGAGGCGGAATGGAATCCAGTTGTGTTATGAGAGATTGAGAAACTGTTGTCGTTTTTGTTGTCATTGGCATTGTTATTGTCGTTGTTGTTCTGGTCGTTGTTAAAATTAAAGGACGAATTTGATTTTCCAGTAGATCCTTTGACTCTGTATAAATGTCCGCCATTCTCTTGTAGCTAAAGGCAACGCCGAGGAGAGAAACGGAGGCGAGAGCTGGGAAAAGTAGGTAGATGAACCAGGGGACGAGACCTCCGATCCTCAAAATGGCGTACCCGGATGTCGTCACGATGAGGAAGATGACAAGCATGAGTCCTGGAATCAAAATGGAGCTGCAAATTTGATTCATCGTGCAATTGTTGAGCTGGACGATCCTGTACATTTTCAGTAAATCTCCTATTTTCTCATCATTCGTCAGCTCCATTCCCATCCGCGTTGTCATTTTCATTTTCAATTGCCACCTGCTTTTTGATTTTAAGGATTTTGCAGCATCTCTGTCAAAAATGAAATGAAAATAAAAAACATTTAAAATTGAAATCAAATTATTTCCGGCTCTTGATTCTTGATTTTTATTTTTCTTGTTACCTTAGGCGTAAAATCCAAGTTTTGGAAGCAAATATCATAATGTAGACGGAGGAGCAGCCGAGAAAACCTTGAAGCAGAGCCAAAGCCGCGCTAAACGTTTCCCAGAGGAGACAACCCAGGAAAATCCACCAATTGCCTTGGAGATGCTCAGGAAATAGGGAGAAAATGTACATGGGCGCCGTGGGAAAGAGGAGGAAGAGCAAGAGACAAATCAAACTCGCCTCGAAGCAGACCAGTGCGAAATATGGAAGGATGATGATGGGCGCCCAGGAAGAAATCCAACTGGATTTTTCACACCATCCCATTTCTGCATCAAATTAAAAAATCAAATAAAATTTAATTGCTTCAATCTTAAGCGGCATATCCACTACCCGTGAAAAGCAGTGAGAAAAATTCCGTGTGAAATTTTCGCTAAAGTGAAATTCCAGGGAAATTAAAAAAATTTCACGCCAAATTTTCCTGCTGTTTTCGCTTTGCAGTATCCACTTCGAGCGAAATTTATCATATAGTATACTATTATGGTACCATGGCAACGGATTTTTTTCATTTTCGCCAGTAAAAATTTCCCGATATTTTCACGGGAAAAAAGAAAGTAGTGAATACAGAAAAGTGGAAAAGAGCGTGAAAATTTTGCTTGGGAGCTTCACGCTTGTTTCACGGGTAGTGGATAGACGCCTTTATCAGTAAAAAATTAGATTCAAATTGACCATTGTCCGCCATAAGGGGGCAGAAAATTCCTTCACAATTTGCTAAGCAAGCAAAGTTCAAACTTTCCCCCAATTCAAAGGACATCGGAGGCAAATAAAGGGATTTTTGGATGCTGTTAGAATTGGCCCAAATTTGGTACAGAGGTACTTTAGACCATGGGG
>JAQGBH010004913.1:0-15544 GCA_034698265.1 Sminthurinus aureus
CAGTGTCAATGCAAAAAACCGCATGTGATTTGGTCAATGCGTTTGGCTGGAACAGCGAAAAGAACAGACGGACAGACGGACAGACAAACAACATGATAGAATAAGGGGAGCTCGCTTCGCTCGCTCCCTTATAGTATAGTATAGTATTATTTTTATTTTTCATTTAACTCACCTCTCTTTGTCCTCTTCTGTCCAATTTGACCACCATTCATTAAATAGCTTGACCTAAAAGAAATTCATATTAAAAAGTACAAAATTAGTAAAATGTACATGGAGGAAGCGTTTGTATATACTTTGGAAAGGGCACAAATATGTATTATTACTTTGTATTTTGTACTATCTCAAAAAGCCCTTTTGCGATGCAACATCATACAACATATTCTGAATATAATATTATTATGGTATTCATCTCATTAAATAAGGCTTTAATACATAAGTGTAGTTAGTATTTAGATATTATTTTTTGAGGAAAGAATCTCGGATCTATTTTTTTGAAAGGCGTTTTAAATAAAATGGCAAAAGAGTAGCTTAAGTAATTAATATTATAGAAATACATTAGTACATTAGTACATAGATAGTTTGTAATATTTTGTAAAATACAAAAGACATTTATCATATAAATCATACCTGACAACGAAAGAGCGAGGGTCGAGTAGTTTCTAAATGTTGAATACCATTTACAAGACCATTAATAAACTTTTCAGGTGAAATCTTTTGAGCTAGTATGGTCACAAAATCGTCTTTCTGTAGTTCACTCCAACTATTAAACCAGGAACAGCAGAATCCAACTTGATCCATGACCCAACTGCAATTTAATTATTATATTAATTTAATTTAATATTTATTTTATAAATATTTTATTTTATTAGATAGCTTGTTCAATGATTTGACATTTTCCTTTCTCCTATGTTAAATGTTAACAGTTAACAGGCCGAATGGAAACACACAAGTCAAATGGTTTTAGTTGTTTGTTAAATGTTTTCAATCTGACCTGTGATACGTATTATACAAAATTGTAAAATAAAATCCACCTTTTTTTCCAGTTTGTTTAGAGGTTCTATAACATTTGTATAATAATATTATTAAATATTAATAACATTTGATTTCTTTTGTTTGTCACTTGTCATAAAACAAGAGATTGTACGGACTTTTAGTGTATTATGAATAGATAAAATCTTAATTACCTGTATATATGTGTAATGTGTAACCCCCTAGTATCTAGTACACTGTACACTGTAAAGATAAATTAATTGACAATTAAAAATTAAAACTCTAAATCAATCAATTCGGTCAAAATTTTGGTTGCTATAAAATCATAGAGAAAAAAGAAAAAACAAATGCATAATATAATATATATATATACATAACTAGAAGAACACCTTGGTGTTCTTCTAGTTATACATATATATGTGTATACATACATGAAGTATATTTACTAGTATATAATTCATGTGCTCACATGCATACATATTTTAAAAACATTTTAAATCTCCGTAGTTTAAAATTTAAAGTGTAATTATACATTATACATAAATACATACTTTTGGTACAGTTACTTTTTGTTACGTTATACATGTTGTACACAATAATTGCTAAAATTACCATTTAAGATTTCAGAGTTCATTTGATCGTTGTTTAACTTTTGTATTACATTTACTAATTTTTAATTTTTATAACTTATAAGTTATCTGATTAGATTTGTGCGTATAAAAGTTTTTTAAAACACCTAATTTTTATTGCCCCTCTGTGATTTTATTATTATAATATGTGTAACAATTGAAGCAAAACAAAACTGTAGGAATATATAAAAGGGACAAGATTTTTTTAGTCATTAGTTATTTATGATTTTTATTTTTTCTGTAAATATTTATGAGAGTACATTAATTACAAATTATATAAGAGTACGTACGTAACCCAGTGGGTTTTTGAACACTAATTATAACCTACTAAAACCTATGTGCATAAAACAATATTTATATTATAATTCTCATTTTTAAAAAACAATGTTGACTTTACCCAAAAAACTGAAAAAAGATTCTCAAGAAAATAATAATAATAATGTACCACTAAAAAAGATTAGTGTTCGTGATAGATTACTCGTTAAGGAGGTGAGTCATAACCTACGTGATTAAAATAATATTATGATTTTATAAAATGATTTGATATTTGATATAATGCTCATTTTTCTACACATGATTATACTTTCAATGTTTTTTTAATCTTTCTCTTGTCTATACTTAAATAGGTTCAGGAACTACAACAAACACTTCCTTCAACCTGTAGACTGATCTTTGATGATAATGATAAATTACATGATTTTAAAGTAACAATAACACCTGAAGAAGGTTATTGGAAGGGTGGGTCTTTCTCATTTCATGTCATTGTTACGGATGAATATAATTTTGCGGTATGTACTCTTAGCTCCTTTTATTTATAATATTATTATTATTATTATTATTATATTGTATGAAACTAGTGTGTGCTGAAATTCCACTAAAGCAAAATCCTATGTAAATCAATATTAATTAATTTAACGATTTTAATACTTCACTTAAATCATTTTTCTTCTTCTTTGTTCTATTACAGCCTCCAACAGTTAAATGTAATACCAAATTATGGCATCCTAATATAAATGAAGAAGGAGCTGTCTGTTTATCCCTATTACGTCAAAGTTCCATAGATGAATTAGGATGGACGCCTACTAGAAGGCTAAAGGACGTCGTCTGGGGACTTAATTCTTTGTTTACTGTAAGCATTAAGCATATACAATAATTGACTATAAAATAGGAATTATAATAATATAATATTTGAATTGCCTCGTGGAACAACTACCAACGCCGTTTTCGTTTCCATGGTATTTTCATGTTAATTATATGAAAGCTCAAAAACGGCGTTAGTAGTTGTTCCACGAGGAAATTCATTTATGTAATCTAATATGTATAAAATTTTTATAATGTGGGTTTGAAAATCTGAAAATCTTCGTAACGTCTTCCTACAATCTAGTTTTTTTTTTGTTGCAAAGTATGAAAGATTTCTGTCCTCGTTATAAAATATGTATGATAAATGTAAGAGTATTTAACATGTTTATCTTGTTTTTGATTACCAAAAAGGATCTCTTAAATTTTGAAGACCCATTGAACGGGGAAGCAGCTGAACAACATTCGAAAGACTCAACCGCTTTTCAACGTAAAGTTAATGAATATATACATCGATACTGTCCTTCTAATTCATCGCAGTCAAGAAGTAATCGAAGATAGGCTCATTTATATCTATATTATATTATATAATATTATATTGTGTAAATGACTCATAATGATAACAAATAATAATCAAAACAAAATACAATTTTATTAATATTATTAAATAATATGTACTATATTATACATTACATCTTGTGTTATTATTATTACTAAAAGTTCTACTATGATGATGATGACTACTGTCTTATACTATATACTATGAACTGCTTTACCTTAAAGAACTATTTAAAATATTTTAAAATATTATTGCTACTACCTACTACTAATCGCTTTTGAACTCGTCTATGTATAGTAATATATTATATTATACTATACAAAATGTCTGTTTTTGTAACTACCCGTTTTCGTTTCTTTGTGACAGTGATCAGTATGATAAGAATAATTAATTTAAATTTAAATATATGATAGTAATTATTATTAGGAATAAGTCCGTAGTTGGTTGGTCATGAATCATCAACAATACAAAAACTATGGGAGAAAAAATTATATACATATATTTGTATATATATGTAAAAACATGAATGCGTTATGTAGGTATTCGAATATCACTTTCAATTTTTATTGACGACTTAGCATTATAATATAATGATAAATGTATGAATTCTCTCAGTCGGATGGATGAAAGAATGAAAACGAAAGAAAACGGTGGGATAATTATATTAGACCAAAAAATGTACAGTTTTTAGTAAAGAAGAGAATAAAACACACTGTATAATATTGTATGTATAATATAATATTATTATGATATTATTACTATACATTATTATTAATATTACTTACTATAATAAATGTACTGTGACTTGTGACAATGAAGAGAAATGTTACTCTTGCTGCAAAAGAATATAAATATTTAAATAATTAATAGTATCAAAATATTATATTTCTCAGTCTTGCAAACAATCGTATTATATTATGTAAAATGTTCATTGCAGCTCATGTTTGTAATGTATTAAGAAATTGTCAATGTACCACATCAAAAGAAAACAATTTTTATAAGAAAAAAAAATCAATGCAATAAAGTATGAATTAAATATATATTATGACAGTGAATGAGTAAAATATACGACCATCTCCTTTCACTTTTTTCATCAGAATTTCTTTTCTCTACAAAATATGAATACTTTAATAAATTAACTTTATATTATAAGTAATTATAATAATAGATAATAGTAATCACTAAAAACTACACTTAACACGCATCTTAAATCATCTACTATTATCAATTATCATATACATTATCAATTTTGTTTCATTTTTTTATTTTCCCATTTAATTATACATAATATGAATAGACGATAGTATTTTCACTTTGCCTCAAGTTAACTAAATAATACAAGATATGAAGATATCGTATGTTCAGTTAATTATTTTCTCTATCTATATATATAGTTATATTATGTTATGTATATATATAGAGATTTTCACTAAAATAAATTGTGTACTTTTTATACTTGATAATGATGTACTTATATTGTTCATTTCTTTTAAAAAATTACAACAAAACAATAACAGAATAATAACCATAATAAGAAAAAATATTCATTATTGTTATAATATACTCATTATTCATACTTATACATAGTTATTGGGATCATAATGATGTAAATTATATTGAAGGAAAAAGTCGTGATGTGTTTTTTGTGTCGGTATCATAATAATAATTTATTATAATATTATTATGATGTGTATGTCTGCTTTCTAACTTTGTTTAAATACTTCAGATAGTATACACACATTTTATTACAGAATTTAGTCATTAAATACCTTATTTACTATTAACTATTAGCATTATAATATGCATCCTGTTTTTATATTTAAAAAATCAACATGCTTACTTACATCCTACAACTCCCATTTTTCATGAACAGATTCTCAATGTTAATTCTCTTTATACATAATAATATAGTTTTAGATTCAAAATAACTATTACATTTTAAGTCATGCTAAAATTAATGCTTATAGACGTTTTGAAATTGCATATACATCATGCCCCCTCTCCTTATCCTTCTTATTCTTTCTGAAATTAATCATAATATTTTCTTTCTCACTTTCTTTAAAAATACATACTATACATATCCTAATATTCTTATACATATACCTTTTCAGTAAACATGTACATTAAATTATGTATGATGTATGCATAAATATCCTTGAAACCTAAAAGATATAGTAAAAAGGTGACGGAGGGGGTAATAATATAATCTACATCACAATTAATCTAATGTAGTAATAAACAGACCAAAAACAAAACTTTGTCACTCTGTATAGCAGCAACAGCTTAAATCAATATTTCGAAACGGATAAAAAGGTAAATTACAAATATATCGTAATGATATTACTTATAGTAACGCGTGTAACATAAATAGCTATATTACTGTTTTTAATATTGTGATTAACTGATCACTGATGATTTAAGTAAACTAACAATAATAATAATAACAATAATAAATTAACCTTTGCTTTGTTAGAGATAGAGTGAGAGAGAGAATTTTCAACAGTTTAAGACCTCGTTAATTACAAAGGAATAAAGAATGTTGTAAATTTTACTCTTGAAAAGTGACTTGATGGTCTATTCTCTAGTTTAGTACATAATAATAATATGGTTGCCGTCAGTAAAGTTCTTCATTGCATTTTTTCAGAATTTTTCAGATATTATACTTTACACTTATTCACTTGAAGCGCAATATTTTATCTCGATCCGTTCCTAAAATTACTTTTTTTTCTTTTGTTTTTCACGTATACATATAGAATCGTCTAATAAAATTCATTCAAAGAGCACTAAAATTCTTTGTTGAACAAAATAAAACAAATTCTAGAACTACTAATTCGCTAGTTAAATGTTAAAATGGACATAAAATATAATGTTATACAATTTGAACTTTTATCATACATGATAGCTTTATGTATGCATGTAAATTACAAAGGTGTGCTACATTTTCCGATAAATTTAAGATAATATACTCTTGTATGATCCTTTATATTTTATATAAATAACGGATATGAAATTATTATTCGTATTCCATTCAGCTTACATTGAATCAAGTCTTTCAAAATGAACAATAATTATTTGAAATTCAAAATGCAAACAATGAACAGTGTTTGCATTTATATACAAATAATAATAGTTTTCGAATTCATCCAGGTACAATGTTTTCTCAAAATAAGATATAAAGATCCAAGGAATCACAAATATCATGGTAAGTATTAAAATTAACTTACAAATTGTTTCAACATTCAATTAAAAACTTCACTTATAATTTGTTTTGCCATCGTTGTAGACGAAGAATAATATGCAATCAATCGTCTAAATTCCTCTCAATTTATGTCCTATTTTTTCATTCCTATACCTATACTGGTTTGAAGAATGTTAATAGAATTCTTTTTGCTTTCCTACACAATTTCTAAGACATACCAATTTTTTTCACTAAAACATTGACAAAATATAAAAAGTATTCAATAAAAACAAAGCAATAGTTTTTTTATTATGTACAACTAATTACAATCAAAATAAGAATAAAATGCAATTATAATAATAGTGGTTAAAATTGAACTGCGAAAGAGAACCTACATTAACAAGAAATAACTGACGTATTACACGGATTTAAAACTATTCAAAAACGTATAGATTGAGAATCTCTCTCTCTCTCTCTCTCCCTCTCCCCTATGACTTTCTTATTATTATTATTAGGATTATTACTGTTATTTACCTATACATACACGTTTCTCTAGGTTTTAAAAATAAAATACAGTATTTTAATTCATTTAATTTATTATGATAATAATTAATTATAATATAATAAATCATAACAATTATTATTATATGCATTTTTATCATGTAGTGCTTAGAAATCATCTTGTGTTAGTCGAAGCGGTATTCATCATCAGTAGATTGAATCATCGAAATTGCCCACATAAACTTGGCTCTTTGGGTTTTGTTATATACCTTCTCAAGCGGTACCTCATGTTTCTTACACCTGCCAACCATAAAAATTAAACATTTTACTTTTATTATTGTCATGTATTAATTATTAATTATACTGTCAATGTCTGTATATTTGTGTTCCGGTTGCTTGGAAAATAAACACAACTTAATAAGTAATAACTATTACGATTTTATCATGAATCTTGAGTATTTTCTCGTTTTTGAGACTAAATAACTGAAAATAGCTAAAAATAAATAGAAACGTACCAGGCTGCAGTAATACGTGGATCGAGATAATTTAATTTTGATGTACCCAAAGCTATCTCTTTCCCTTCATCTTTATCTTGACGACTCAATTCCAATTTTTCCAATTGAGTTTTCAAACGTTCTAATTGTAAGGACTTCTTTTCATGATCCCTAAAAATTTCATAATATCCATAAACGTTTTATTACAAATACGGTCCAAAATTACATATTATATTATGATTACAACTAATAGCACATAGATATACACTAACTACGAATAATGTTACACGCAGTAACATTATTATTTGATGATTGTTTGTACGTATTAATTCAACAGGATTTCCTTGCATCACGAAACGTCAACATTTACTTGGTAATTATCATGTCAAGCTCATTTAACAATATGACATGCTTAGTGATTACAAAAGACCTGCATTTTCTCTTAAATACTTACTTTGCTCCTTTACCCATCTTTTTGAGTTCCTTCTTAACGTTTTTAATTTCTTCCCTTTTAGTTTCAATTTTATTTATCAAATTTTCCATTGACTTTTCATGAGACTTGGGAACAGCACGTTGATGGTTACAGAGAATTGCCACTTTTCGATTAGCTCGATTGTATGCTAATATTTTTTGAGCTACAGTTGCATCTTCTTCTGTTAACTCATCCAACTGTTGTTGAAGAGTGTGTGATGCATTGTAGGTACGGAATACTTTTGCTGTGAGTCCATCCATCAATTCACTTAAATGTTTATTTAAAATTGCCGTCTGTAAAAATATAAAAATAAAAAAGTTGTATTATACAACAAAGAACACACAAAATAATATATCTGTTGTTTTAAATATATTTAGTAGTAAACCCTTAAACCCTAGAATTATTTCAGCATTATAAAATTACAATGTAAAAAAAACTTTACTAGACTAGTAAGCGCACAATAAATACAACTAGGTTAAAACTTGTACTATAGGAAATTTTTTTAAAAACAATAAATAGATATTACTATTATTCAAGCTCCAAATGTAGAAGATTTAAAAATGAAAAATAAACACAAAAGCTTACATTTAGTCGATCAAATAAATCATCTCCTTCTTTCTTGTTATCCATAAAAATCTTCAAATTCTTATAAACACGTTTGTCTACTTCAACTTCATTGTAGTATCGTATAGAATCTTTACCCAGAAAATCGAAAACCACAACATTTTCCTTTCCATCTTTTTCAGAAAAAAGTTGTATATGTTCATACCGCAAAGAACAACAACCGACAGTATCTGCTTGATCTTCATCTTTTTCATTACCAGCCCTAAGTGCCAACTATATTCAAAACATAATTAAATGAAACAAAGAAAAATATTGTATTAGTACAATATATACTAAATCTTCAGGTCATAAATTATACTACGGACACTTATAAACTATATTATACGACACATATAAATTATTCATGTATATCATAATTCAATTCATGCATAGTATCCTTTGTGGAATTACCTTGTCAATAAAATAAAGTGCAACAGCACGTTGTCTAACACGCATTTCTTTAGATTTAAAGTCTCTGAAAAAGAAAACGGAAAATGTTTACAGGAAATGTAATATTAGAATAATTGAAATACTCAAACGGATTTTAGAACCATCTTCCATATTATTATTATTATTAAGCAAGGTAAATTCAACTTACTCTCTGTAATTCTCTCGAATTTTGTCAATTTTCTTGGCTAATTTACGAGCTGTTTCATATTTCATCCAATCCTTTTCTCCTGTGAAAGAATATAATAATCAAAAATAGAATGAAATTCTTATTCAATAATAAATAATACTAAGACCAACATTTTTACTAATTTTTGAATTCGATGCCATGTTTGAATTTCACGGTATATATTAGCGTATATGCAATATATTATACCCAAATATAAAAACATCTGGGATTTTTCTCACCTTTTAATCTGGATGTAGGATTAAGCATGACATACTTTGATTGCCCCTGTTTAATTAAAAACGAAAAAGAGTCAAAATTACCATTAGTTTTTAAATTTATAAAATGAAATATTGACAATTATTATTGAAAAAATTGTTTTGGAAGAAGGAAATTAAAATATCAAATTATTATTAATGACTGTTTTTCATTCTAATTTTTAATAAAATAATTTAAAAAAAAAATCGTGAACAATAACTAAGAATATTACATACCTGCACATTTTCAGTCCAGCAAGCCAGCCATGTGACAGAATTATCATGTTTAACTTCTTTCCATTTATGACCTGCAGGTGGAACGGGAAATTTGGAATCTTTACTACAATTAATTGAAACATCCTCAGGCACGATTCTTCTTTTCAACATGCCCATTTTTGGATGTTCACCACGACCACGGAATAAACCGGGCGGTTCTATTCTAAAGTTTCCAATTTTTTCTTTATGACCATCAAGGACACATATACCATATTCTTTCTGAATTGCTTCATTCTCTTCTTTAATTTTCAATTTTTCTTCTTTTGACATGGCTTTCCTCTCTTCACTCTTTTGTTTGTAGTGTTCATTTATTTCAGAGAAATCGCATTTACGTAAATCTGTTATTAGTTCTCTCTCAGACTTTGACATTGTCTTTCGCCAATCCTAACGTGTTTAAAAAAAACGAAAAAAATACGTAATGAGCATTAATTACTGAGGAATTATTGTAATAATAACAAACGAAAACTTGTAAAAAATACAAGTTAGTCCTATTTAAAATTTAAAATGTTTCGTTTAAATTCTAAACCAAAAGTAAAAAAGTAACCAATACATGCTTACCTTAAAAAAGTTTGTATTAAATTTTTCTTTCGTGGTATAATCATGCTCAATGAAACGGGAATAAAATCCAGCAATTTCTTCGGCCTCTTCTGAGAGTTTAACGGCTTTACCATCATATTTAAATCTTATTTGCTTGGGTAGGGGTTCATATGGAGGAGCAAAAACAGGTCCTTTATGTTCCAAGAACTTCCATTTAACTCCATCATCACGCTTTTCCTCTTCCCACCATTTCCAAATCTATACAATACCATGATATAGAATGTTTTATTATATTATATTATTACATGTAAGTTTTTTTATACTTTAAAATTAATAGTAATAGTTTACTTGGTCATATGCCATAGGATTTCTAATGTATGATATGATATAATTTAAAGTATTATACTATGAAAATACCTCTTCTTCTTCTTCTTTAGCCTTTCGGCCTTTTTTCACAGGGGAAGTATTTACTGAGGCAGAAGATTTACTTGAGGACTTATTTGAAGATGGTTTAGCTTTACTTTTAGGTTTTTTCTTAGCATTGTACTCTTCTTCACTATCTTCACTTTCGGATCTGGCCCTTTTCTTAACACGAGGTTTTGATTCAGTCTTGACTTTCTTCGTTCTATGAATCAAAGGAACATCGTCATCTTCCGAGTCCTCTTGCGGTCTTCTTTTCTTAGAG
The DNA here is from genome assembly GCA_034698265.1 of Sminthurinus aureus. Classification (NCBI taxonomy): domain Eukaryota; kingdom Metazoa; phylum Arthropoda; class Collembola; order Symphypleona; family Katiannidae; genus Sminthurinus; species Sminthurinus aureus. The sequence continues at coordinate 10,872 of JAQGBH010004913.1, forward strand.
GATGATGAAGTTTCTGAATTTTTACTCTTACGATTGCTCTGCATTTTTAGTAAAAGCAAAAAGAGTATTAATTTGATTGTTAGTAATTAGTTATGTACTAAAATAGTTAATGTTCTTGTGTACAATAAAACATAATGTCTTATTATACATTATACACAACAAAAAAAAAGAATAAATAAAAAAATAAACAAACTATATTAAGTCATAATAAATTTTATCCTTTACTAAAAATTAACGAGCAAATAAATTTTATGATATCATACCAGTGGTACATCATCTTCATCAGACTCTTCCTCCTCTTTCTTTACTACTACTTGTTGTTTTACTTGAGTGTGCGTTGAGTTACTATTATTCATCGATTGACGTTGTCCCTAGAAATTGTGAAAAATATTCCAAATGAGGATTTTATTGTTTACAAAACTTGACTTAATGTAATATTATATTGTTATATTATGTACTTATTTTAAAATGCGTGGATGACAAATAAATAATAATAATAATGATTATCATAAAAATAAACAGTCTATAATAAATAATACTCACTAGGGGTACATCATCTTCCGAATCGCTAGCTGGAGATGCCATGTGTTCTCTTTTAACTGGAGTTACAGGTTCTGGTTTAACTTCTGCTGCGTTAGATTTCCCTGAGGAGTTATGGTTGGTATTTGATGAGGATGAAGAAGAGGATTTTTTATCACTACGGTCCTTCTCTCGATCTCTTTCCTTTTCTTTAGGTTTTTCTCTATCCTTGTCTCTATCTTTTTCTCGATCCTTCTCCCTGTGTTTGTCTTTGTGCTTGCTGCATAAACACACAATATAAAAGAAAGGATGTTATCAATAAATAATATAATATTTTATGGAATTATTACGTATTTAAAAAAAAAACAAAACCAATGTCTACACAATAGAATTTAATAACCTGAAAAAAAAATACAAAGCAGTAAAATATACTATACACAATGATGCTTTTAGTTTAAATTTCACAATAATATACTATTATATTTATACACGTTTCTAGAGTATTTATAGAGAGAAATATTTTAACAGATATTAATGAAAATGATAATAATTATTTTAAAAATATATTATTCGTTTGGTTACTGGTTCTAGATATACTCTTATATTATGGAATATAAATTTTTTTAAACAATATGCCCACGAAATAAAGAGCCTGTCTATATTATATTAAAGTAAGAAACTGAACAAGAACCAAATCATAAAAAAACTGTCAACCTGAAATTGCCGTATGGTCTATGTTTCTGTACACTGTGTAATGTGCCACTACTACAAAATTCAACGTCGAAAAATGCAATTCTATTACACCACTATACATGAAACAAAAAAACTACACACATATAAATGAATAGGTGTACAAATACATAATATGTTTACTCTAACTATAAAACGGCAAACAGAGAGGATTATTGACGACTACATTAAAAAACCGACACTGTGTACAGACAATAGTTGAGAGTTAGGAGTATGTAACAATTTCTCATACACATTCTGTATAGCTTTAAAGAACTTGTAAATTACTGACTTGCATTATCTAATTCTTCGAAACGATTTAAAAACTCTCAACACAATGTGAAATTAAAAATAATAATAATAATACCACCACCATCAATTATTCTTTGAATTTTGATTTACAATATTTAAACTCTTATAGTACTGTATGTGTGAATGTATGTGCCTTTAGCCATTCAGATTATTTTTTCAGCATAACTTCCTTGATATCACAACATTATACAATTCTGCCTCTAATGTTATGATGAAATGTTTTTACTTACGGATAAAACTGTATGACGTGTACCGTGTACTACATAATTTAAAGGACATTATAAAAATTTAATACAATCTTTACAAGTTTACAAAGTTCCTGTTGATAACTTAAAAGGTGCAAAAAAAAAGTAAAGTACCATCTCCAGATAGTATTTGTAATAATACATAATAAATAATAAGAAATGTTTTTAATATTAAATAATAATAGTAATAAAATCAAATTAAAAAATTAAATTACATCAATTACATAGAAAATTTTGAAATCAGAAATGTCAAATTATTTTAATTCTTCCTTATGCAACAGGATGAATACATATTATTAGAAAAATGTAGATAAAAAACTTTTCATCCAAAAATTTGTACATTGCACATTCTTTTTTGCACTACCAACATAATATATACTTAGGGAACCTAAAAAAAGAGACGAAATATATAACTGCGATTGAACAAAAAATCGTAATGGAAATCGTAGCAAAAAATGTAGATTATCCATAACATACTGCCTAGCTGTAGCATACTACGTGGTACTTATCACATAGTACATAATAATATAATATATAATAATATAACATTATGACATAACACACAGTTCAGTACCATACTATTGTTTTATAAAACATAATGGTCTCCCTACCTACTGTAATTATATGCATTACTATTAAAGAGAGCGGAACCAGTAACACAAAATTGTGATGATTATAATAAATAAAATGATAATATTACTATGTATATATGAGTATAATATAAAATGTAATGCTTTAAGTATTGAGTTGGTTACCTCTTATGAGATTTCTCTGGAGATTTTTCTGAGCTGCTCTTGCTGCTGCTTTTATCATGCTTACTCCTGTCCTTTTCGGAGGAGTTTGTGTGATTTGATGATGATTTCTCTTTATCCTTATCCTTCTGTGATTTTTCTTTATCACGGTCTTTACGATCTCTATCCTATAAAAATCAATTCAATAAATAGTAGCATAAACATTAGTACCATTTTTATTGCTGTAACATAATATTATAGGGCTTAAATAAGTGTATTATATTATGATGATTACGATGATGTGTATTATTATTTTACAAGTCATATAATATTGAGTGATATATCATGTTTAATATTAAAGTAACATTAAATGAGGTACACCATCATAATGCACATAATAACAATGACATAATAAATTATATTTACTTGTATACTACGAATTGCATTGTATGTAAATTTAATATATACTTATACTTATATCTTATATATATATATATATTATCTATATAACACATATACTACAACTACAGTATTAAATTATTGTTTCTATAATTTACAATCACGGTTTTCGTACCTTGTCGTGCTTATGTGACTTATGTTTGTGTCGTTCTTTGTCTTTGTCTTTCTCTTTGTGCTTGTCTTTATGTTTATCCTTATGTTTTTTCTCGGAATATCCATTGTAAACTTCTCCGTTATTATTTTTGCTATTTTCTACAGAGTATGACGAGCCATTCAAATGTTTTGTTGGACTACTCTCGGATTCATAACTTGTATCCATTTTCTTTTAGTTTAGTTTTTTTAAAGCTAGCTCGTTCCTATATTAATATATTATTATAAATCTGAAATACCAAAAAAAATACGAATATAGTTATACACATTAATCATTACATATTATTGTTATACACATGGTTAACTTTTTCATAAAACGCGTTGTTGATTTTTGATTAGTATTTTTTTTTGTCTTCAAAAAGCAAGAACAACTACAATAGGTACTTGTTCAAACTAGAAAAGTTATAGGTTATAGAGCATTTCTTTATAATCAAGTACAAGAATGTGTACACACATGTATACCACAATTCTATTTAGACAGGTAATTACATGTATATTATTGTATGCTTAGATATAATTATAATAGTTTAAACTTTAAAGAACAAAATTTTACGTACTCAAGACTTTCAATATGTGTTGGTATAATTTGGTAGATAAAATAGGAATAATGATAATGATAATTTAAACAATTCCCTATTCAAGTCAATTAAAATGACCAAATATCAAGTAGAAACTCTTGTTATATACACACTATTCACTATTCTGTGTACTTTAACTATAAATGATATTATTATATAGCTTTTACATGTATGTATATGTATTAATTCGTGGTCGTTAGTTAGGGAATTACACTATCACCATTAAGTGTAGGTATGTGTGTATCGGATACATACTATTATATATTATAATAATAAAGTCTCATTAAGTAAATACAATCAATAATTAATAACACAGTGGAATGAACTCTCCAAAGAGTTCAAAAAATATATTGTATAGAAAGAGCGATAGAGAGAGAGAAATGGTGAATCGCTGTAGTCGGCTAAAAAACCTTGTTAGAAAATATCTATAATAATAATATATATTTTATATTATTCCATTTTTTATTCTGTTTGGTACATTTAAGTATTTAGTTAGATACGCACACATAAATGTATATATATAACACATTCGGTAATAATGATAGCAATAGTAAATAGTAATGTAAAGAACAAGTTGAAGAGACAAGAGACAGATAGAATAATATAATATTATTATTCTAGTATTATACAATACACACAACACACAATATATAAAATGCACGAAGAGAACTTAGAAAAAAAAATTCAGACACATAGAATTCTAATGTGTCTAGCACAAAGGGAGATAGAATTTTTTCGTTTCCTAATACTCCGCCATGTCACGGACTTACAAATATTTTTCAATCTCTTTCCCGACTTTTGAGCTGAGCCCACTTTAACTCAAAAATTAAGGATGAACAAATCAAAAACACAAAATTTCAAATGAGCCAAAATCTGTACCTTTGTAGAGTCTTGCAAGGGAAATAAAAATTTGACAAAAATTTTGTACTTTAACCACAATTATAACTAGT
>JAQGBH010004914.1:0-15544 GCA_034698265.1 Sminthurinus aureus
GGCGTACCGGAGATTTTTTTCTTGATTTATTGAACTTTCAAAGGACTTTTCATCTCTATTTATATATATACTCTAAGGTCTAAGGTAATGAAAGTTTATCATAACTTTTTTAACTTTTTTGTAATTTCTTGAGGTTCCCATAGTTTTCAGCGGTACATTTACATATTAGCGCATATACATACTGCTGTACTTTGTGCTTATTTTTGTCCACAATTTCTGTAGTTTTGATTGTATGTTCTGTATGAGTAATTAGTAGTACAGCTTATTGCAGTGTGCTCATTGACTTTCACCGATTGGCATCGAGGGCCGAGGAGAAAAGAGAAAGTAAATTTTCACGTAAGCCTGATTGAATTGTTGCTGGCGTATTAAAAACGTAATATGGACATTGGATTGTGATCTTGTTTAAAAGCAAGCTAAAAGAAAACACTCTGTCACCAACGGCAACGGAGCTAAAATAATTAGACTTCAAAAATGGGAGATTTTTTCTCAAAATCCTTGTATTCCAATGCTGAAATAGAGGAATATGAACAAGTAACATATTTAGGAAAAAAGGAAATCAAGTAGTAAGGACAGCATGAATATAATAAACAAAATATACCTAATTAATAATTGCATACCGACTTCACTGCTGCTGTGATGTTTCAGCAGCTAAAAACATCTCACAGCTATTGTACACCGAGTACCTTTTTCATAAAAACGATGACTGCAGGAAATTTATTATGTTTTTTATGCAGCCTTCTGACCAGATTCCTTAAACTTGCACCAGAAGAGTTGAAGGCTAATCGTTTCTACCGTGTACCTCTACCAACACTTAAAAACTTCCCCGAACTCGGAGCAAACCCTTTTGGGGACCGTATATGTAAAGTTTTCAGCTCATCCAGTGATGGATCATTAGATTTTGAGGAATTTTTAAATGCAATGTCTACATTCAATAGGAAAGCTCCATTTGACCTCAAGGTGGAATATTTGTTTCAAATGTTTGATTACAATAACGATGGAGAGTTGGGATCGGATGACATAATTCAAACCATAAAACGATTGGTTGGACCAAAGCGGTTTCCTAATGCCCCTGTAAATGACATAGTTACGGCTCTAACGCGACAAACAGATTTAGACACTGATGAAGGTTTGACCTTTGTCTTTACAAACGGTTTTGATTCATGCATATATACGCGTCATATTTTCATACCAATGCCGTAAAATAATTGTATTATTTTTGTCTCAACTAAGCTTATTGTGACTACTTTACTTGCTTTTCTTTAGTTTATTTGTTATGTACCAGTATTTTTCTACTGCAGCGATTTTTCTAAATTCCTATTACATGCTGTTGTATTTTACTTAACAAGAAATTTTGAATTGCAATTTTACAGGTCTTTCATTTTCAGAGTTTAAAACTGCAGCTGCAAAAAACTTGGAGTTTCAAAAAATCTTCACGATTAAAGTTTGGTAGAACTCAGTCAAGATACATGAAATTATAAACTTTTTATGAGCGTAATTACATGCATAAAAAATATAATTGTTTTGTTTTTTGGACTAAAACATAAAAAATAACTGATTTTAAATAAATGTACTGTTTTTCTATTGTTGGAATTTGATAACGTTTTGTATTCAGTACTATATTTTTGTATAAAATTAGACGGCCATTTTGAATCACTGAATTGTTTGAAATTTTCAATGAGAAAATGAGAACTACATTTTTAGTCCTTGCGTCAGTTTCTTTAAAAAATTAATTAAACCGTTGACTTTGAATGGTGTCACATGTAACAAATGGTTTTTTTATTTTATCTTTTCAACATTGAGCTATTTTTACATATACATTTATTTGTTTTGTAATCAAGTACGTAAAAAAGTAGATTCATGGTGTACGGAATTCAGTATAATATAATAATGTCCGGTATGTTTGATTAATATGTAAAACGTAAATATAATTCAGGGTGCATTTAATAGACTTGTATTGTATTGTATTGTATATATGGGGTCCCGACCAAACAATATTGAGAATTGAAGGTCAGGAGGCGCGCAGACCAAAACAAGATCCATTGCGTAGCCCCAGAACAAACTTTACTCTATGCTCTATTGGAATCGACCAGTAGCATTAATATAGGCTAACAGGTCTTTCCTACGTGCAAAATTTAATAGACTTACTACTTAGTAGTTTATACATAGATTACAAATACTAAAAAACTTGAAACTGCACACAATCTCAAATCTCAAATCTCAAGTGAAAGAACTACCAATCTCAAAAACAGTATGTAAATTGTAAATACCATAGTGACAAAACGACATTGGTAGTCCTTCCACGGGGAAATTCAAGTAACAAATCCACTGCATTTTTTTCTTGTATTTATCTGCAAATTTGTTTCACTTTTGAAACCTGAAAATTTTAAACCAAACTCCAAACATTGAGTACAAAAATAATTTAGTTTCTTAAACAATGAGGCAGTTTTCTGTCTCGTTTTAATTACTATGTAAAAACCACACATGGGAATGATAACATACATGATACATGAAGTTTGTTTTCAACAAACTTTAAAATGTGTGTATAAGTACATGCAATATACAATACACTTTTGCAGATATATCTTTTAACTCTATTATATTTTATATAATACTTTTAATATTTAATATTTAATATACTCTCGTTTTTATTTATGCATAGTAATTACTATTTATTCATCTATGTCACACATTAAATATGCAAGTAGTAGAAAAACATCACACGTTTTTAATCGAGAAATATGGTCCAATAAAGTGGTATAGTTAGAAATAAGAAATTGCTACATTTCTTCTATGGAATCCGCTGTTGTACTTTCTTCCATTAAAGTACTTCTTGAACTTTTTTGAGGGACAATTAAACTACGTCCAAAAGAATCTTTATCCGATTTATTAAAATTTCCCATAAACCTTTTTCTCGTCTCTGCAGAATCTCCACCAGAACTTGATGAACTTTCATTTTCAAATCGTACAGTGGGAACTCGATCCTTATTGGCACCCATATTAGTTCCGTTCCCTTGACTTTCTCTTCGATTTTTGGACTGATTTGTCTTACCAAATCCAATATCATCACACCATATCTCGGATTTTTGCATTGGACGGCTCTGTCTCAATGAGACTCTTTCCCTCCCACACGTATAGTGGACTGAATCACCATTCTGCTGCAAATATCAAAAATAAAAATATTATTCACGCTCATAAATCACCGTCACTTGCACTCCCAAATCACAAATCAGTGTGGTAATTAATCATTAATGAATTTGAAAATTGAATACCATCAGCATATTTTCAAAACTCGCTGTTCCTCTTCCTTCACTAAAATCTTGATATTGAGAAATGACGCATACAAGAGCATAAATCTGCAAGTAACAAAAACACAGACAAATTTTTTGGTAATTATTGATCATTTCAAAAGCAGACTCGTTTTATTTTAAGCCTTTTGAAATTTTCTACCGGTGAAAATGATAAAGGCACAGCATATTTTGATGATGAATGATCAACAATGAACGCTTGGACCTCGGACTATGCTTATATATTGTGGTTTGAGGATGTACTGAAAATGTATTATTTTTGTATTTTGTACGAACATGATAAATAAATTATACTGTTTTCTGAGATAAGCAATCCAATAAATTAAAAAGTTGCATAAAACTGCATAACAATTTCAGTGGACTGTGTATACTGTATAATGTATAATCACATAATACGAAATAGAAAGATAATAATATGATCTTGGAAGCGAATTTCGGGGTTTAACATTCCATTCACATGAGCTCTTTTACCCTCAAACTCAGACAACAACACAGAAAACACATTGAAAGTTATAAAAATATAATGTTCAAAGTATTGAAAAACCAATAAAAAAGAATTATCATCAAACATTCAGCGTGTATACAGTACAAACGATCATGTAAAACTTATAGACGTGAGTATTTTGGTTATAAAATGCATAATGTGCTACTGGAAAAGGAAAATTGAGCTCAAAATTTTAGAGGTTGATGTAAAAAGTTTATGTATCCGCTACGTGGGTACGTAGCCAGCCAGATCCCAGATGAATCTGAATTCTGAATCATGAAAAGGAAAATTTCATATTGATGAACCAGAGGGACATTGTGGGTCAAAGGAAGAACTTTTTTTCATCTTCTTTATGTTGATTCTTTCTCTGTAACTCTGTAGCTCTTACATTTTTCCATTGACTTTCCCATTTCCCATTTCTGTTTTCGATTGAGACTTGGGACTGATAACTGATAAGTCGTTGATAAACTACGGTAATTTCCCAATATTTGTTGTCTATGTTCAAAATATCCAGTGCTCAATGATGTGCCTACTTTACTGACACTGGTCATTACTCACTCTCCCTCTTACTATCTCATCCTCTTAAGCTGTCCATTTCATCCGCATGTCTGATAGGTTTTTGAATGCTCAATGCAAGCATCGTCAAAAACTCCAAGCTCCAAAGTCCAAACTGCCCGTTCATACATGTATAAATACATTAAAGATGCTCAATATTTCCTTATTTTTTACAGAGAAAGTCTATGTTTTTGTTTACTTGCTACTGGATTTTGCTCTCGACTCCCGATTCTCGACCACAAAAATCCAACGACCAACCTAAGAGATTTCCGATTCCTAAAAGATGATTTTTATGCTCATTGCAAGTCTCATGTACCATGCTCCATTTTACAAGAGCCTTTGTTTGTAGGCTCTACATTGGTTTGTATCATACATAGTTTTATATGCAAATCTATATGATATAGTGCTAACAATGTGCACGTACATTCACTTTGCATACTTGATATTCTATGTTTGATGTTCTATGTACATAGAATCCCTTCTCAACATTCTCATCCAGATTTTTTTATCCTGCTTTGAACTATTCAATAATTCATTCTAGTCCATATTTACAATCTTTATCTACTTTCTCCAGTAAGGCACCACCCAAATTCAACATCCAACTTCTACATCGCCAGTCCAATATAATTTTAAGACAGTTTAGACTTCGGAATGGAGTGTAGGGTGTAGAGTTTACAACAAATATATACGTATTGATTTGATTTCCATGAAAAATCCAACCCAAAATTTTACCATTTTTTCTTGTCAATAAAAATCATCATAAATTGTATTTCAAATTTTGTACAAGTAACAAGATGAATACGTTTTAGCGTAATGTGCTCATTTAATTTGTAGATATTTGACATAAACCAAAATTTTTGACATAATTTTGTATAGAACGTTTTTCATATTATATTATGTATATTGCACGGAGTATGGAGTACGAGCGAACGTTTTGATAACTTAATTTTTCTGTCCTTCCTGTGCACTTTGTGATTGTTCCAGGTTCGAGCACTTGTGTAATTTCACTTCCTTTTTACATTTGTAAAGAAAATTGAATTTCAAACCTGTATTTTTCCTCTTTATAAAGTTAACTTGATTGCCTCTGTTGCTCAGCCAAAGAGGTGGTTAACGTTCCGTTTTCAGTTTTCGGTCTTCAGGCTTTAGTATGCAACTCGACTATTTTACAAGTTGTATAAATTGAATACACAATGTACATTATTATACAAAGTATAGTGAGACCGATTGCATACTTGATGCAATATTATGGGACTTGGCTTGAGTTTTGTGTCTTGTGTATTTGGTATTTGAACGCATCACAAAAGTACATTGAAGAGAAGAGGAAAAGTAAGGTAAATTTCCTCTTCCTCTTTATTTCTGATCACCGTACACCACACATGTAACTAGACATGGGACGAAGCCCTTGAGGAACTATTTAGTATGAACATCAAAGTTAAAAACAGGGTGGAGGATGAAAAGAGGTTTTATAGTAGTAGTTTAGACGTAAAAGTAGAACTTTCAACATTCAATGAAAAACGTTTGATGCGAATCCCACAAAGAAAGCATTTTCTGCCTCTATAAGTAAGTTCTCTTACGTGCCTCTACACTCAACACTCTACGCTCTACGCTCTATATTCTCTACAGAGGAGCTGTTGGCAGTAGAAGTATTTCACTTTCTCTCGTCTCATTATGTAACATATGTACATTGTACGTATACAAATGTATAGCAGTACAAAGTACAAGTACAGAGGAAAGGAAGCTCTTGGACTCTTCCCTCTCTCTCTCTCTCTCTTAAAGCACGAGAGATACGAGGTAGAGAAAGTAATAGAATAAACAAATACAATCTACAGGACACAGACCCTTCATTTTATTGGAATTGGAAACATTACAGGAAAGCACTTAGTGAGTATTTCCAATGACTCGGATATGCTATGTGATATGTGATACGTACTTTCTACGTTGTACACTGTACACTATACATTGAATATACCACAAGGAGAACAAGATGTTCAAATTTTTCTCCTAACATGTTTTCTCAGAGTGACCTAAGAAATGGTAGAGCTGAAAAGATAAAGAAAAGGAGGAAAAGCAATATTCTCTGGTTTGTGCTTGGTGTTTTGTGGTTTTAACTAGTCTCGTTTTGTCTCGATTCTCGACTCGGTTCTAGGTTCTAGATTCTTGATCGAACAGAATCACCAAAAGAGTTGCACTTGATCCTATTTGATATTTGATATATTTTATAAATGTACAATGTACATTGTACATGGAAACCCGTAGTTATCAATACGATGCTTTACAATTTCTTTAGCTACTTTTGCTTTATCTTTTAACATTGGTTTTTAAAATAAATCATTTCTACCCATGATCTCTGTTCCACTAGTACTCACGATCAATCAAATATTTTAATTTTTCCTTAGAATCTAAAATCAAAACATCCACATTTTTGAACATTAAAGGTTAACTGAGAGGTTAACTCTTTTGAATGCTACAATTTTCAAGTATGAGGTACATGAAAAGATTATTATTTTTATTTTCTACATTTCCTAAAAGGTAGAAGCTAAGGAATACTCTATACTAAACCACATTTTCCACATTATAATAATTGATATAGTGAATGATGAATCGTAAACGGTGAAGGAAACCAAAAACTTGTGAGGTTTTTTGTATCTCTTGTCAATAGTTCTATGGTCGTATTTCTGTACGTCAACTGGTTATTTCTCATTTCTATTCCTGCTTTGTGGTTTGTGATTTCTTTTACAGTGGTATTAGTAGTGGACTGAAATCAATCGTACTCTCAATTTTTTTGATGGTAAAAAGAAGTTGTCACAACTAAACTCTCAAGTCTCAAGTTGTTTCCCTTTTCCTACAAAGTAGAGGCTTCTTTACTTTACTTTCTTAAAAATAAATTCCATTTTTCCTGCATCAGAGTATAATGTATAATGTATAATACCCTCAAAGGAATTTGAGCCCCATCATTTCATGGGATTAAATATAAGAGTAATAAAAAGGAGATGGCAGTTAGCAAAAACTATATGGATTAAGTAAACAGTAAAAGTATGAGTACGAGTACGAGTAAGAGCACATTGCCGTAGTGGCTATGGTACGTGAAGAAATACAGATGTATATTTTACATGAGAAAAATAGCCACAAGTGTATAGAATACAGATAGATGTAAGTGAAAGTCTTACAGAAAAAAACTACAAAAGTTGTTTCACTTATTCTGTCCATCTACAATCTACAATCTACGCATAAAAATTTCTTGGTCATTTCTGAGTTCCAAGCTCCAAATGTTTCCTTTTTTGCTAACTTTCTACAATTATTCTCAAGTATGCTCATTACATTACTCATTGAATTAATCTCCATTCTCCACTCACATATAGATGTAAGTAATACATGAGTGGACATTTCATTTATACGATATTTACAGTGTCTATTGGTACAACTTTCGACTTTCAACTGGCCCTGAAAAATACACTAATACGTTTACTGTTGAGGAAGGAAAATCAATCTCATGGTTAATTCTGAATCCTGAATGAAAGGGAAAGAAAATAAATCCTGTTACTTCCCAAATATCGTTGATTCCGAATTCCCAACAGCCATTAAATTACACATTAATTAAATCTTTTTATTTTTTAATTAAACTAGTAACTAGTACTTGTATATTTAGGAACGACAAGAGAGGATGTGTAAAGTAGCCGTAAAAATTTGATGCAACCACAAGCCACAAGGAAAGCCAACCAAAGACAAAAGTCGGCGTATCAGGATGCATTTTACAGTGTAATAAATTCTCTGGTAATGGAATAGATGATATTAAGGCGAGTACTACGTACTTTAGTGATTTGTTGTTTCTTTATCTTAATATCGCTTTGCCACATTCTCCATCCTCCCTCCTCCACTCTCCACTCTCCATTTCAATACTTAATACGTACTGCATGTACTGGATATTTCGGTCTCGGATTTCGAGACGTGAAATCATTCTCTGTCAGATACGATGAATAGCAGAACGGTTACATCGTACGTCCTACATCCTACTAGTACATCTGCATGCACGTTACATGGTACATACAAGGAGATGCTATTTGCTCTGCTCTATGTTCTCTGCTATTTGCTTTTTCTGTGGTAGTTTCGAGTGGGTAGTAAAACCACAACCAAACCAAAACCAAAACTATTGATAAAACTACGACTTTCTCTCTTTTTTCTATTTCATCCGCCTTCTTCCTTCTTTCTTTCTTTCTTTCTGCATCTCTTCCACTCCCATCCAAAAAAGTAACTAAGTAATTCCCATGCTGAATTTGTATACTATCTTTCAATGTTTCAATGTTCACCACATCTACATTCTGCATTCTTTATTCTACATGTATGTAGTCAGTGGTATCCCGTCTTTTACATCTCCTATCTCGTCTCTCGTATCCAGCAATGTTGGATGTTGGGATGCGTTAAAATGCAGGCTAGTAATTTTAAATTTGACAATCACATTGGCATTGGAATTGGTCTGCAACTTGATTTCATTCTCTCTTTTTTACCCGTTTGTTTTTGTGCAACGTGTAAAAACGAAACCGGAAAAAACTGGAAAATTCAAAGTCGATGAATAAAGTTCGATGATCGTCGAGTAGAGTAGCGGAAACTTGATCTTGGAGCTTGGAATAGGAAAAGGAATTGAAAACCGAGAGTTTAAAAACCGATAGAAGAACCGACCGAACTCATGCATGTATAAAGTATACAGCATGACGGGAATAGATTAATTGTGTGAACATTGAACATGACGCACTGGATTGGAAATTAGAGGCTAAAGAACAAAGAAGATTGCAGATTGTAGGCTGTAGAAAAATTCGTCACTACGCATTAAAGCTAAGCGCCCTTTTTGTGGTAAGAGAGGCTTTGCAACTCAAAACTCAAAATAACGTTGTGCAAACCCAACCAAACCGTACGCTGTACAGTTTACAGCGTACTAGTGAACGTATTAGTGAAACTATTTAAAGATGAGCTTTAAGTTGCTGTATTTAAAATAATAAGTAAAGTTCATGAAAACTCCCTACTCTACAATAATTCGTTAGAAACGAGGATGACAATCGAGCCCCTAGAATCTACCACTATCAATTATTACCATTGCAGTGCAATTGTAGATTCCATCTGAAGCACTGGTAGTGCAACCAAGAGTGAAAAGAGTTGAATAGAACAGAAAAGCATACAGTAGAAAGTAGAAACGGCAAGGAAATAAAAGTAAACAAAGTTTAGTTTAGTTTTCATACTTCACACTCCATTCACTCCATTTACTTTCGTTTTTTGGTTAGTTAATTAAAAGCTCCATTTGAACATACCAGTAAAACAGGATGAAGTAATGGGGTGAGGAAACGATGATATTTGTTATTTGTCCACAAGTATTAAACATTAAACACATCATCATACATACTGTATCATGTGTAATGTGTATACGGTATACAGTATACACTGTGACTCAATTTAGTAGCTACAAACTACAGAGCATAACGTAAAAGGTACAAGTAGAGGCAAATGGTGCACCGGTGGTTTGCTGTCATGATTATTTTGTAACAAGTTAAACCGCGGAAAACAGCAACGGCAACGACAACTTGGGACGGAGGGAAATCGCTTTCTCTTTACAAAAATATCTCATTATAATAACATGGCAGATATTTCGCTCCATTATTTCAATTTCTCATTTCTCAGTTTGCATGAATTTTCACCTGGCTCCCTTTCTTTTCCACTTACACTGTACAATGCACATTTAGTACTGTAGGTTGTTGGTACTCTTCAAACGAGTTTGATATTAATGAGCAACTGTGTAATGTTAGATGTTGAATGTTGGATCCACTCGCTATTAATAATTTAAATCCTGGGAAACGCTCTGATTCAAGTCAGGTCAATGTATAGTTAATTCAGACAAATTGCAAATGTAAACAAATAATATCCACACACATACTTATATGCAATATTATGCAATATTATACAAGATTCAAAATGCAGAACAGAAACATAAAGTGTTACATCAGCATCCGCATCAGCATTTCAAATCATCATTTATCTTTTACATAAATAAATTTGCTGCTACGATATGACGCCTCACAAGCTACTTAGCAATGCATTTTCTATTTTCTAGTACAAAAGTTTAAACTTGTAAATATCAAATATTCAATTTCCCATCGTCTTACATTTAGGATAGCAGTAAGTGACACGGCGGAGACGAGAATCACAGTGCCGTGGTTATCCTGGCCTAAATCTTGGTCCTTGTATCTGGCTTTGATGTAAGCGATCTGAAAATTCAATCCCAAAGAAAATATTTTGTACTATTTTCATAACATCTTTTCAAACAACAAATAATAAATAATAATTAATTAGTTATCCAGAAATAGCATATTTTTGTTTTGAAAGCAGTACGACGTTTATTATCTTTAAATGTTTACCACAATGTCACAAGCTGTATAAACATCTATGAGAGTATGAGTCGGCACAATCACCATCCACGGAATTAGTAACGCTTTCCTCTCCTACATTATACAGAATAAAGGTAAAGTCATTTGTTTTAGATATTTGGCAGTTTAAAGGCTCCTAAGGACTTTTGGCTTTTGACCTTTGATTATAAACAATAAACAATATTATTGTGGATCGTGATGCTCGGTTTAATTATTTATCCTCACCTGCTGAAGTCCACGAATGAGAATAATTGATGCAAAAAACCCAGTAACTTCACATAAAAAATCAATGAGGATAACCACAACGGCTGAAAACCCATAGAATATAGAAAATAGAACATTAGATTAGATAATCGAATTATGGAACGTAATCAAATTATTCACTAATTAACATTTCATCTTTCAGAATATGGACAATGGAAAAAAGTAGAGATTCCCTACACGTACAATTTTCATTGTACAAGATCAATGTTCCCTTTTGTACTATAACTGGAGAATTTTATTATGCAACTGTAAACAGTAGAAAGTGTAATATCATAATATAAGTATTGTTTTAGCTACTCGTTCTGCGTCCTGCGTGCTACACCTCCATTCTATCAGTTTCATACCCTAAAACCGTTGCTGATTGACAGTATTCTTAAAAGTGATGCAAATTACATTTAATATTTTACAGTATTTTACACAATAGATGCTCCGTAATTTTCTAATATTATTAGTTTATTTTTTAGTTTTAGACAGTTGCAAAATTTGCAAGTATGACGTGCTCAAACATAAAATTAACAATAGTTTACAATTTACAAAACTCCTGATCCTACACTGCTCCTCGCGAACTATTTGAATTTTCAGTGCAGCAAACGTTGAGTAGAAAATGTCAGAACTAGAATTAACAATAACTCAAAAATTTAAAAGTCTGTCATCTGTATGCAATAAGCAAAGTGTAAAATGTGTCATGATTTTTTACACACTGGCAACTTTCATGAACGTGAGCTAATTTTACTTACACGGCCTATGTACATCAAAAATACAACACAGTTTTAAATTGGTCAACTATTACTATAAAAACTATTTCATGTAACCTTTCTGCGTAATTTGTAATTGGTTCTGTTTCTTAATTTTTCTAGTAGCTATTCTTGGTTCTTGGCATGTACAATGCACAAGAATGTACAAAGTCATTCTGGATCTATCTTGTTCATGCATACATGTCCGTATTCTACATTTCTCTATCACACAGAACACTGTACGTCAGAATTCTTCCTCACTCGTGATTATGTAATGCAAAGCAAAGTAAAGCAATATTCACTCCAAATAAGCAGTAAAGTACATGGTCTGAGTAGCCCCCAGAATATTTTGGCATACAAATAACAAATAAGTAAACTCTCAGTAGAATGAGGCAAGTCATAAAAAGATATGTGCAATTTTCTTCTTGAACTTGTTCATGTTCTCTGCTCTCTTCTTCATTTCTGGGTTCTGGATTTGAATGACTTTACTGTGGTTGCTGGTTAATGGTTGGGGTTTTTCCTCATCACAATCCAAATTCCAATTGGAACTTGTAGGAAGTAGGAATGGAAATTTTCCAACCAAGGACTGAACACTGAAGTACCAACTTTACCAATTAGGGGGAAAAGTATGTATACGGTAGTGGAAAAGGAAAAAGTGTACTGGTTCGGCTGTTTTATTTTTGAATTTTCCGGAACCTAGAACCAAATGCCCGTATTGTGACAGTCCTTAAGGGTGCTTGTGCATGGATTAATTTTAATATTCTATAATATCGGTAATTTTTATATTTTATACATACCCGGTAAAAATCAACTTGTTATCTTTTGACTGACACATTAAAAAAATTCTACATTCTATAAGTTTGTAAATCAAATCCTCTCGTCCTTATAGCTTAATTCTAAATTCTAAATCCAAATTCGAAACGACTGTCACAATAACGGCGCTTGATTCTACTAACATTCTACATTCTAGACTATAATATTACGCGGAGTGGTTTGCTCTTCTTCAATTTTCCTACTCTTCCTTCGTCAATCGTATCTAGTATCTAGTATTGACTATCTACTATCGACCACCGTAGAAACTCCATAATCCATATTCTATAGTGCGTATGCAGTGCGTAGTTTTTCAAGCGAAAATAGAGACAGTCCCGTCAACTTTCATTCTCGTTCTTTCTCTGATTACACTCAAACATTTAGACAGAACCTCTTTTTCTTCCTACAGTTGGCCATTTTTCCTACTCGTGTCTGACTGCTCTCGTACAAATCTAGTTTCTAGTATCTATCTTTACAACTCACTGCACTTCCTCATATCTCATATCACAGGGAAGCTATCAAATATATCAACGTAGCTGTATATCTGTATAAGCTGGAACATAGAAAAATACTGAACGATGAAGGAGGGTTTATACATGTATGAAATGAGTTGTAAACATTTGTGGGAATCGTACATTTGTGTGTGTGTACATTTTGTCGAACAAGTTCTTTTACACGTAACACTTTGTTTGTTTCCCACTACTGAGATATTCTTCAGTCTTGAGTCTGGAGTCTTGAGAGAACAAATTCTAGTATTATCGTCATATTATATAATATATTTAAAACTACAACTATAGGATATATTATGTATCTTGTGTATATATTTGACACCAATAACTATCATAACAGAAACACAGAAAAGACCAATCTTACAAATATAATGATAAGGGTCATAGAACGGGGATAACAAATGACATATTTTCTTATAATCATGTTGATGATTTTAGGGAGTATTTGAGCTTTGAGATTTAAGTTGAGATAAAATATAAATAAGACGCTGTTGTTAGTTGCCAAATACCAAATGCCAAATGCTAGATAGGAGTGACAAGAACAAATTTCAACACTTTCCAGATTTTCTCGTAGCCCAATGCAATGATAATTTACAAAATACCAAGTACAACTAATTGTACTTCAAAATGTATACATAAAGACTAAATTTTGGAAACGTGTTTAGTGTGCAGCAAAAAGTAACATAGAACAAAATTATGAAGAAAGTCAGGACACTATCGTATCGCTCAGTCCAACATCCAGCGTCCAACTAATGCTACAAATTAGTTTAATTTGTTTCCCCAAAGATTTAAAAGTTTCCACTTTCTACTTGTTTAAAATAATCCAACTTTGCAACTTTTCATTTCAAACTAAGATACTTGATCCTTGATCTTAGAAACCAGGAAAATGAAATGGAAATGAAAGTAAATGAATTAGATATGAAAATTCGAGACTCGAGACTTCAAGAGAATTTGAGAGACTCGAGAGGCTTGTTTTGCATAACAACAGTATGGTCGTACTTTAAAATCTCTGTCTGTATTTACATTGACATTTGGCGTGGATGCTGGAATTGGCATTGTAGATTTTAGATTGTATGTAGATCAGGTATGGAGATGTACATTGAGTTTTTTGTCTCTATTCTAATTACGAATGAAATAATCATTTTATTTTGCTTCTGTTCATTAATTAAATGGTAGTTTGTAGCATACTGTTTTTAGTTTTTGGTCCTTTGTGTACTAAATACGTATGCCGTTGAATAAAGTGTACAGAGAAATTTCTCTGTTTTCTGTCTTGGTGGACAAGCAAAGTATAGCAATAACAGTAAAAACTCATTAGAGAAATTTGAAGGTCCAATGGGAATAATAATGCATAATTAGTTGTACAAAAGTGTGTCTTGTATAGTTTGTAGTTTGTAATTTTATGGTAATACAGTCTATCAACTCGATGGCTGAAGATCTAAGATGTTTTTAAAATTCTAAGTGAGGAAGATAAGTACAGATAGTAAATAGTAAATAGAGAGCAGTACAAAGGTTGGATAAATTGACATGAGAAAAATGGTGCATGGGGAAATACAAAATACATGTGTATTGTAGATTGTAGATTGCAGTCTTACAAAAAGGCGGTGATTGTGTTGGAGCATATTTATTAGGGTCATATAAATTAGAGTCTTCCGGTACTTTAGTCCCACTACCACTGCCACTGCCACTGCTACTGCCACTACTCGCATCACTCGCGGCCACTGTGGAATTGTGAAAGTCTTCAGGTGAAGTGTAATGATGTGGTTGTAACCAAAGTTCAATCTCAAGGAATGCCATATTTCCGGTGAGTAATCCAGTTAATCCAAAATAGATCTGTAAAAAATAGTTCAAAGACAAGAAAAAAGGTTTTAGTCTTCCGATTAAAATTGAGACTTGAGACTATTTTCTACATTATATTACAAAGGTTATGACAAAAAGTAAACATTAAAGTACGTTCGCTCATTTCTTATTTCCATTATGAAGGCTGAATTATGACAGGTTATTTCCTTTTTCCACCAAACGTCAAACGTTAATGAGCTAGATGAGTTTTTGGAATCATCGTCATTTGAATTCAGTCCGTCTTATGCTGCCTCTGTATTATACCAGTTGATGTTCCAGTTTCTCAAATTTCAAATGTTCAAAAAAGTGAGACAAATTTCCTTTTTATTTAAAAACCGCATAATTTCCTCTTTTGTACAAAATTTTCCATGTATTTTACCTCGAGCCTCGAGCCAATAACATTTATTATGTGCTATAAAATTTAAAACTACTACTCCTCTAGCTCCTAGTGTTTGCAAAAGATGAGCTACAGCTGATGTGATAATGATGATGCTCAGTGGCCCCGCTAGCCTTAGGTCAAGTAGGTCTGGGCCTACTGAAAATTTGGCTATTTAACACAGGTACAACGAGTAAATTCCTTCATTCCATTATGGAAGATAATGCCATGATGAATTCCTTCATTTCCTTCACACTATGTATT
>JAQGBH010004915.1:0-15544 GCA_034698265.1 Sminthurinus aureus
ATGTTATTCTTATGGTCTCGTCAGGTTGTCATTGGCAATGTCCCGACCTGTAACAGGAACTTCTATACGGCCTTGATTTTACATATATTTTATGGTCTCAAAACAAAAGTCACAAGTCTCAAAAGCCACAAGAGAGTCCCATGGGACTCTCGGATCTCGGATGACTTTTTTCCATTTGCGTTGTACAAAATTTGTACAAAATATGATATTGTTGAATGCGCGGGTTTGGAGGTGACTTCAGTAGCTTCACAGAGCTAATTATAGACATTAGACGTCAGAAGAATATATTATAGAGAACAAATGAGGAGAACATGTGTAACGTGTACAAATATATAGTTAAACGGGCACACAAGAAATTAGAAAAACTTTGCTAAATGGATATTCACAGATCAAATTCTTCTTCTCAGATTGTTCCTTACTTCTGATACAAGACGATCTTCAATTTCCTAATGTGGCTCTGGTACAAAGTGTACAGAAAACAGAACCGTAAAACTAAAGATGCAAGTGCAACGGGGAAAAGCAAATGATTCCATTGTCCAGATTTCAGATGCATTTGGGGAAATTTATTCCACAAATTTATAATGTGGAACAGTTTCATACGTAACATTTGTTTCACAGCATTACGTCATGGACCTAAACGTGGATCATTTCTATATGACTACGGACCTTCCTCATCCTGCTCATCGCCATTTTCTACCAGTACTTGGCAACGGGGAAAATTACCATCACATGCAGAAATTGTCATCTGCGGCTCTGGACTTATGGGAAATTCTGTTGCCTATCATTTAACAAAGAGTGGAGTAAAGGATATTGTAATTCTACAATTACCCGGTCATACTTTAAACTTTGATGGAACACCCTTGACCACAACGGGTGGACATATTTCTTTATTCAAATCACACTATGAAGAGGAAGTGATTCAGAGGAGTATTCATCTCTATAAGCATCTACAAGAAGAATGTGGTTTCGATGTCGGGTTTTATGTGAATGGTGGTCTCTACGTAGCTCAAGATGAAGAAATGATGATTGCATTTCAGAGGAGAGTCGATATTATCAAGGCAACTTCTGATGTTAAACTTGAGGTCATTAACTTTCTAAAATATATTTTCTTCCACGTACTTTATCAGGTATCATATTATGGATTATGGTATATGGTATTATGTATTATTAATTATTAATATTATTACTACTGTAGATTCTGACACCAAATGAAATTAAGCAGCGATTTCCACTAGTCCATACAGAAGATATCCAGGGTGGGTTGTTTATCCATGATGACGCTGTAGCAAATCCACATTTAGTCATAAAGGCTCTCCAATCGTATGCAGTTTCTAATGGTGCAAAAATTGTTCCGGATTGTAATTTTCAAAAAGTTTTAGTGGAGAAAACCCGTGTCGTTGGAGTTGAAACGGCAGATGGAATTATTAAATGTGAAAAGTTTGTGAATTGTGCCGGTTGGTTTTCTTGGGAGTATGGACAAAAACAAGATCCACCCGTAAGGAAACAAAAATTAAAGTTTAAAATAATAACCAAACACTAAATTAGCATGAAAAAGTACTAATTTTGGTGTTTTTCCCTGTGTCTTATGCCATGAAAAATGGATACACTTACGACTTACTAAACCCATTTGTTTTTTAGGTTAGAATTCCATGTCATCCCGTTGAGAGACACTACTTGAGAACAAAACCAAGTCCTTCAATCCTCAAAAAAAAATTGACAGAAACATTTCCAACAATTTTTGATATGAATGCTTACACATTTATGACCAGATTGAAGGATGACTCATTTATTATTGGTGCTTATGAGAAATGGGCAAAGCCTTTATTTACTCAAGGTGTTCCTAAAAATTGGGTTGAAGAAATGAATCCGGATTTTGATCAATTTTCTCCAATATTAAATGCGGCTTTGAATCGTCTTCCTCTGCTGAAGGAATTACAAATTGATAAATTGATGTGTGAGCCTGATACATTTAGCCCAGACGGCGTTTGGATAATTGGAGAGACAGCGGAAATAAAAAATTACTACGTAGCAGCCGCTACGAATGGAAATACAATCCAATTTTCAGGAGGGATGGGTGAATATTTGGCCCAATGGATTATAAACGGTGAACGACATGCTCCACTCCTTCGCTTTGATATACAGCGTTTTGTTGACGTTCATAATTGTAGGTGAGTAAACAAATCATGAAAAAACTTTGAAATATATTATTACTTATTACATAATATTCTATCTGCTTTTACTTTCTAATTTTTAGTCGTAAAATTTAAAATCAGAAAATCACTAACATGATAATATTATTGTATTGTGCAATTTTAAACGGTTCCGATTTCTGATACATTTATTTTTCCTGGGGGACATAGGTATTTTCTTCGAGATCGAGTATCAGAAGTAGTTGGCAAACAATTGCAAGTTTATTATCCCGATGTGACCCAGTATTCTACAGCCCGAAATATCCGTTGCTCTCCTTTATATTCTAGTCTCTTGCACGCTGGGGCAGTGTATGGAGAGTTCATGTGTTTCGAATTACCTTTATATTTTAGTGAAACTGTTCTAGCTGATGATAGAACACGAGTTCCAGAAACTACTTGGAGAAAACCTCCTTACTTTGAGCAGTTGAAATTGGAGCATGCTGCTATTCAAAATGGAGTTGGAATATTTGATACTACATTTTTTTCAAAATTCACAATATCTTCATCTCATAATCAAGTCGTTGAATACCTTCAAAAATTATGTTCAAATAATATTGATATTCCTATTGGCCATCTTATCCCTACTGGTATGCAAAATACACATGGCGGATTTGAGGTAGACTGCATTGTAGGTCGAGAAGATGTGAATAAATATTTCATATGGAGTACTGTTGAGCAACAAACGAGGATTCCATGTTGGATGGAAAAGTTTCTACCTGCAGATAACTCTGTTAGTTTTCAAGATACCACTTCCAAGTTTTGCTTGGTTGAACTTTCAGGACCAAAATGTATGAATATCGTGAATGAATTAGCTCATCGGGACATGACAATGCCATTGTATAGGTTTAAGGTAGAAAAAATTACATTGAAGCTATGCTAATTTTACACGCTATGTAAACTAGTCACTTTTGATATTTTTTAGGATTTATGACAATAGATTCCGACAAAAATTAAACATAGTAAAGCGGTATGAATGATTTTTGTTTTTTTAAGGTTGTAAATTTTGCTTATGCACCGGATGTATGGATTCTGACTTTTTGTACTGCTGCTACACATGGTTTGACATTGGGAATTCCAATGGAGTACGCTCGGCATGTATATACACAAATCATGGCTGTTGGAAAACAATATGGAATTAGAAATTACGGTTTATATACTCAAAGGAGTATAAGATTAGAAAAATTTGTAGGATTTTGGGGTACAGAAGTTCATGGAGGTACCACACCGGTAGAAATTGGTAAATAACATTAGAAATTTATGACCCATTCTTTTGTTACTAAACCTAATCTATTTAGGATTTTCCTGACTTTTAATTGAATCTAAAATCTAAAGTATAATAATTTACAATTTATAATTTGAATACTGTTTTATAATACAGGGCGAATGAACAGGGTAGATATGAATAAAGACTTTATTGGTAAAAAGCCTATAGAAGAGCAACTACAACATGGCGTCAAGCAACGGCTAACTCATTTTAGCCTTCGTCCAGACGATTTTGACGTAGACAGAGACATTTTACCTTGGAAAGGAGAGCCTATTTATCGTAATGGTCAATTTGTTGGTCGATGCACAACAACAGCGTAAGTAACTCTTAAAAGTTTAAAACAACTGAAGGAATCTATATCTCAGAATATATATATTTTTTTAAAGTATAAATACTGTTCTATGTATAAATCATAAGTTGGTATACTTTTATTGTTCATCTTACTAAATATAACATGCTTATGAATTACGAATTACAGGTATTCATATTCTAGTAAAAAAATGAAAGCAGTAGCTTTCATTAGTAATCCAAATCAGCAAACAGGTACGATGGATTTTGTAACAAAAGACTATATTATGGATAAAGACGCCTTATATCAAATTGTAATAGCTGGTCAGCGCTATAAAATTTATCCAAGTTTACTTCTTAAAGCTCAAGCAAAATAGGAACAAAATTATCTAAAATACTATATTTTTTTTTACTTTTTATTGCTTTAAAATTTAATTGGATAATAATTAGTCGAGCCATTCTTGTATTATTTATTATTTTGTTCTAAACCTTGTTTGGTCATGTTTTATGATTTAAGTTTTAATAATTCAGGAACTGGCCTTTCTTACTTATCATTTTTATTTTTTATACTCCTTGCTATTTTTTGGTAGTAGTATAAACTTTAATTTGTCAATGTGTGTATCAACATTACACTAAATTTTGTAATAACATATCATATATATTACGGAAGTGTTTGGATATATTACATATTACATACGTAACAATTAACAATGATTCTTTCAATATCTAAAAATGTATTAACGACTTTTGAGACGTTCGCATGAAAAAATACGTCTCTCAGAGACGAATCTTTACACAAAACGGCACTTAGTTAATATATTATAGTTTTAAAATCTTATAGTTCAAAACATTGTTACGGATAAGGTATAACAAAACAAATAGCAAGTCGTACGTAAGTTTTGTAGTAATACAAGAATGAATAATCTATAGTCTATAATAGATAATATGTATTCAGTATTATTAGCACTCGTTTTTGAACTCGAACCATAATACATCTTTCTGTATAGAATGAAAATGTTTAATTCTAAGTTCTGACTGTGGTATAAGGTATAAGCATATAACAATAATAGTAATCTGACACGGAAAAAAATTATGACTGTTGAGAATCTCAATCGGACATACAATAAAGTTACAACATACTATAAACTATAAACAATGATACACCACTGCATATATTTGATGTTTAACATAAATCAATTAATTTACCGTGGTGTCCCTGAAAAAATTTAAGCTTGAGTGTAAACTTAGTCTTCATCATAGACTCAATGCTTCGGGTAAAGTTGTACCACATGGTCCTTCAAAGTGAAACCTATAAAGGATAGAAACATTTTTATTTAATATTTTCCATTTTTTACGATGATATCGTGAACAGTACTACGTAATAAATACATCAAAATTTACATATGAATGGAATGGTACCCTTAAAAGTTGAAAACTAAATAGCAAAAAAAGCAAAAACTACTTACTTAAAATCATCTGTAACTGGAGTAGGTTCTAAATTAAATTCAGCGACAGGAACTTTCCTACTAGCTACTTGTGGAGCAAAACTAGCTGCGGGATAAACTACACTAGACGTTCCAACCACCAGGCATAGATCACATTTATTTAGTTCTTTACCTAATAATTTTTATTTAAGATTCAACATCATTAGAAATAAATCAGCAACACTTTCTTTATTTTTTAAATGCGATTCAATATGCTTATAGAAACAGAGCATGATTTCACAGTATATAAATATAATAATAAAAACAACAATACGTACTAGCATTTCGAAGGTCATTCATATCCAAATTTTCATTAAACCATACTACATGTGGACGTAAAAGACCACTACAGTCAGAGCACCTAGGTAATTCTTCTAATGGAATTCTTGAATCGTCGGCTGAAACATCAGGAGCCCCTTTTCCAGAGAGTGCAGGGCAAATAGGACTATCATAATTTTCTTTTACTTGTAAACATTGTGTACATTTAGTTTTAAATAATGATCCATGAAGTGTTATTATATTTTTAGTTCCTGCACTTTGATGCAAATTATCAACGTTTGTAGTGATCACCTATACAAACACACAAAACAAACAGTAAAATTTTGTTATCTTAAAAAATAGCTTTGAGCTATGTACATGCGAAGAAATTAGTAATAATACAAAATGTCATAATATTGAATATTATAGAATATAAAAAAAATTACAAATCCTTACAACAACTCTTCTGCCTTCTTTCTCAAGTCTTTGTTCATACTCAGCGATTGCTTTGTGTGCCTACATAATAATATTATACCGCAAATACAACAAAAAGATTTTCATGTTTACTTTGATTTTGTTACTTGTTACAGTTAAGATTACTACACAACAATGTTCAATAATATTATATGTAGTATAATATGTATTATCAAGTATAAAATTCATAGAAAAATTCGCCATGATTCACAATTCAAACTATTTACATGAAACAACTTGTAAACGTACACAACAAGAAGAAAAATAATATTTGACAAAAAATGCTCACTGCGTTAGGAGATTTGGTTAGTACTAATTCCCTTCGATAATGATAAAATTCCCAGACCAACGAAGGGTCTCTATTAAATGCTTGTGGTGTTGCGAGATCTGTTTGAGAAAAGAGAAAACAATAAAAAATGCAATGCCAATTATTTTCCAATCAGTTTAACTGGGATTAAATAGATAATTTAAAATGTAAATGAAATGATATTAATACCTTGAGCAGGAAATTGTCTCCAAAACCCACCAGCTCCTCTAAACGTAGGGATTCCGCTTTCCGCTTTTTTTTGAGAAAATGTTTGTACAACAAAACAGTTAGTATATATTATGGAGTAAAATTAGATGAATGTATTTTATGAATTGTTACATTCATTATTATTGATTTTACACCATATTTCACACAAATTATACTGAGCATTAACTATACCTGAAATCCCAGCACCACTAATTATAGCTACCTGTAAAACATGAACCAAATTTTTTATATAACTTGTCTTCTGTACAATATCTTTATTTAACATTATTTGTTGATGTGTTCTAATTACTGAAAATGGACTTACATGCTTGGCAGTCTTAACTAGTTCACGAAACGCATTCATGTCTGCACCTGGTTTCATGTTTTTTAATCTTAACAATGGTTTTAGGTTTATCGGTACTCTCATTTCATGCACTCTGTAGGCTTAAAGTTTATTTGCGAAAATTATGTCATTTCAAATGTAAAAAGGATGTAATAAAACCCATGCACAATATAACTACAATTAAGTAAGTACTTATATATATATACTCTTTTATGTAAATGTTAATTTCTGATTGGGAACTCTGAAAACTCTACGACTCGGAAAAAAATTCGCTTCAAAAATTTGTACTTTGCACCACCTTGATTCAAATGTAACAAAAAAACTCGTGGAAAATTGCAAGGGTATATGAGGATTAAACCATTAAAGAGAGACTAAAAAAATCGTGTTAAAAAATTATAAAAATATTTTCGTCTTTATTGTACGGTTTCTTCATAATATCTAATATCTAAAATATAGAGAAGAATATTGCATCTGTTGTGTGTAATAATAAAATGATAATGATTATTACAAATTGTTAAATATTATAATTATAAATTACGAAATGTACAAAAATGGTTAAATGAGTTTGGAAACTTAAAATGAGACATTAACATCATAATATTCAATTCAATATATAGTTTGATTACTAGAAGTCAGTTATAATATAAGTATTGACATACAACTTTTAAATGCATAAGTACAATAAGTAAATTAGAATGTCTCATCTAAATTTTCACCGTAAAGCTCAGAAAGTTTCCTTTTCACAAATATAAATAATTGGTCTTCTGGATTTGTAGGGAATTCTTGGATTTTCATAACAGCTTCATATTCACGAATTTTTATTACTGCTTGTATGAAATCGGGGTTAACAAATCCAGTAATTTCATTGATGGTTTTACTAAATTTTGAGTCATTGAAAGATTGAAGATCTCTTGAAAAATTACTTAGAGCCCATTGTAAACGGAGTCCTTTGAGTAATTTTAATTGCACAATTTTATCCTCTAGGGTAATTACATGTTTATTTCCCTTTGCATGATGGACACTCTTTATTTCCTTGGTAGAATTATTAGACTTTTGTTGCTGTTGACCATGAATTTCACTCAATATTATCTTCTGTTTCCCTGTACTCTCTTTGAATTCTTTCAATTCAGTTGTAACCATGTTATTATTATTTGTTGGTTCTGTATGAATCTTCCTCACACTGGCTACATGACTTGTTTGTACTACTGGAATTTTAAAAGGATCTTGAGGAATATGAGTAGATGAAAGGGCTGGAGTCCAAGAATTATCAATTTTAAAATTGTGATAATTTAGCGATTGAGGATTAGATGAAGAACAGGGATGGTTGTTTAGCTTTTCTACAGCTGGTGTTGAAATTTTAGATTTATTGCATGCAGTCGTTTGAGTATCAATTGATTGGTATTCAGTATATGGTTCAACATTCCTAGTAATATCAATATCTGTAATAATCGTGGAGTTTGATCTCATTATTTCAGGAGGAATTTCATTGACGGGGTTTTTAATATCTAATACTGATGATGATGCTTGGTCAGAAGTAGTAGTAGCACTAGTTGTAGTCGTAGTACAAGAATCCTGGATAACTTCAGTCTCTTGTATTTTTTGTTGCTTTTTTTCTTCACCTCTTGCTAGTTGCACACTTAAAGTCTTTGGTTGTTCTTTTGGTTGTGCCAACATTAATGACGTGATATCATCTGGTAATTTTCTTCTTGGCGTTTTTACTGAACCAAATCTTCCAAATGCTGAATTTTCAGGAACAGGGACAGTACTTTTTCTCATTTCAACTTTATTCTTATAATAATTTTGGTTTTGTAATGTAGGAATTGGTGCTTTAAATACATGACGATGATTATTATCATCTATTTTATTTCCTTCGGAAATAGTATAAGTTTGTCGTCTCCTCTTTCCTGCTGTTTCATCATCATTTTCAGTCTCTGTTTCGTCATTTGGAACGATGGTTGAATATACATTTGAGATATGATGAGGCAATGTTGTAGCTATTTGATTCTCATTCATATGAACACTATTAAGTTGCAAGGATAGTGATGATGATGATGATGATGCAACATTTGGAACTGCCATTGTAATTGACATGTCTGAATATTCTTGTGTATGACCTGGTGATTTAATTTGAGTTGAAGATAATTTTATTAATCTAGAATCTAGATCCATAGTCATTGAAGCATCAGGAAAATATTGAGTATGGTTTGGATGCTCTGAATTAATTTCTCCTTCCGCTCCCTCTTCTTCTCTTTCTTCTTCTTCTTCTTCGTATGTTTCATAATAAAATCCTGTTTTATCTAACTGTGATGCTTCATTTTCATTCATTGTTATTGACATGTCTCTGTCATCTTCTCGTCTTGTCTGCTGAGGATATTGATAAGTCGAATTGTAATGAAGTGGTATTTTTGAAGGATTTAAATCTACTGTCATTGACATGTTATTATGATTATTACTAATTCCTCCTTCAGTATGATATAGATTAGGATTATATTCTGTTCTATTTTGTTGAACAACCATACTTTCCATCATCATCATCATTGACATTTCTGGAAGATGATACTGCTCTTGTTCTTTTTCATATTGTTGTTGTTGTTTGGGAATGTAATTCAAATCCACATTTTGATACACTAATACATTAGGATTATCATGAAACTCTGAAGGAGGTTCTATTGCAGGTTGTGATTCTCCAGAAATTGTTAAAGACATATCTGGACTTATACCATAAGGATTTGGTTGTTCAATATTATTATTATTTGTACTATTAAACTGAACTGTTCTCAACTGTTCCTCTTGTTGTTTTTCTGCTTCTAACTTCTGATGAGTTTTAATAAAATGTTGTTGTTGTTGATGCTGTGATATTGGCACATTTTCATCATTGGGTAATTCATTTTCAAAAACAACCCTTGACATTGACATGTCATTTTCAGGATTTTGATAGTGAACATTATGATTGTGATGAGATAGATCATCTATTATGAATGTGGCATCTTGAATTGTACTCCTTCTTTTCTTATTTGAACTTGAATTCGGTTTTTCTTTTGTAAATGACATACACATATTTGAATCTTGTCTGGTGGAATCAATAACAAATGTTCCATCACCTCCCATTGGGAGTGTATATGTCATGGACATGTCTACAACTGGCATTACATTTTCATCAACACCATCATCATTATTGTTATTATTGTTATTCTTGACATTTTGGCCACTTTGGTGTTGCTGTTGTACTACCATTTCCATTGGAGAATGATCTCGCTCATCAATAGACACATTTTTAAATTCTCTGTGTACAGAATAAAAAAAAACATGATCACGGTAAGAGATAGTATTACAGTATCTAAATTGCAATTATTATTCTGCTTGCATTAAAACTTTTACATTTTACATGTAATCAGTATACACACATTAAAAATTAAAAATCTTACTTGATTTCTTTCTTGTGTGAAAAGCTAACTCGTTTTCGGGGGAGAGAGAGAGATATTGTTCCTGTGTCATCTTTTTCAAGCAATCCCGTTCCATCCGATGTATCTGATTCAACATTCGTATTTTGAGCTTTCAAACACTGAAATGAAGAAAAGAAAGACAAAACATAAGTACATGACTTAATTTATAAATGATATGAAACGAATGTACAAGTAAAAGTGGATAAAATTATTTGTGTGTAATGAACTCACAGATCGACGTCTTGCTGGTGGTTTAGAATTCATTTTTAACTTGAATACAAAATTCTTGTACTTAAACTTCCTCACATGGCTTTTAATCCATTAAAATTGCACAGAAAATTAGTATATTATTACAAAATAAAACTCTGTATTTATTTACGGTTCTGCTGTCTCTTCACTCTTCACGCTTCTCTTCGCTGTAAACGGTTTTCCTCATTTGATAGCGCTTCCCGCGTACAACTAGTGTTTCAAAAGAATCTCCCTTCTTCAAGCACTTCCAAAACATGTTGTGTGTACAAACATAATAGACACTTGGAAAAAGGATGCTTTGAAAATGTTTTGATGTAGCTCAAAGATAATTTTATTCTTATAAAATCAAAAATAAGGAATAAGGCATAAAAAATGTGAGGGTTGTAGAAATGTACGTGAGAAAAACTTGATATTTTTGTAAAAATGGTAAATTTGCGTAGTTTGTTGGTTTAAATTCCATGTGACGTCGACAAATTTTAGGGTTTCCACGAGCAATTTCAGGGTCAATTTCATAGTCTCGTTTTGTAGCTGCCCCACAAATAAGAAGGGGTTCACACTCTGTCGTTGCATTACAACGATAGCCAAAGGGTAAAAGGCAAATTTCCAAGTCTTTGCTATATTCTGCAGTTTTACCAGTATCATCTGCTTGACAGACACAAATTCGATCGGTTAAGTCACAATAGAGTCGTCGTGCGTTTTCAAAATCCTGTGTATAATTGTAACATTCATCATTCGGATCATTTTCATGGATTTGAGGGGTGCATTCATCCCCCCACGTTTTAACGGGATACTCATATCCCTCATCATAGTCTTCATAATAGTCCTCCGTTGGTTGGACATTTGTTCGTCCACTAATCTTTCGACCTTGAAGCATTCTACTTTTCCTCTGATCTAATTCATTTCCAATTTCTTCGTCCATAAACTTTACTGTACCTCCACCAATCTTATTATTATTGCCACTACCTCCTTTTTCTGAACCATTTATGAATCGACGAGCTGTATTTTGCATTTTTTTCCTTTCAAAGGCTGACAGTGGTATTGACATTGACATTGACATTTCCCTGTTCTCTGTACCCACCTGACTCGAAATCATATTTGTCTTATTAGATAAATCAGTCTCAATCCGCTTGGTTTTAAATCCACGTCCACCTTTACTTCCATGAACGTGTGTTACAGATGTAAAATTGGTTAGATGTAGAGCCTTGAAGGCAGCATAACGAGCTTTTAGAGATTCTAATTTTTGACGGAAGGCAATGGATTGGAGAGTTTCTAGCTGTAAAGCCAGTCCTCGACCTGCCTTAGTGTTAAGAAATTTTGTATAATTGAGATGTTTGACTCTTTTAGTTATGGTTCGGACTGTCGTAGTTGTAGTTTTAGTGGTACTAGTACTAGTCGTAAGGATTTGTTTTTTCCTCTTTGAAGGTCGAGGTACACCATCACGCAATAATTTTGGACGAGGGACAAAACGACGAAATCTTTCTATTGAATTGGAACGAGAATGGTTATTTAAAATGTTGACAAATGTTTTTGTCTTCAGTCTATCATCCTGTTCTACACTGATATTTTCAGATTTGAGACTTGAGGACAATGGAAAACTTTTATGACTTTGAAGTGAGGCGCTTGGCAGATGGATTAATATTGTACTCAATACAATTAACATTTTACAGCTGTGCACAACCCTTTTTCTTTTCCCCGTATTTTTCGGCATAGTGCGAGCCAATTTGAAATTTTGGAGCTCACAACTCACAACTCAACAACAAAAGTTGACGAGTCTCACAGCTCATCAACTTTAATTGAAATTCACCGGTTGGATTTAAACTTCCAAATTCCAACTCAACCTTTTACTCTTTGCATTTTGATATAGAAGCTGTTAGATGTAAAATCTCCATAGTTTCATAAGGTACCGTTCCGTTCCTGTAATTCCATTAATTTATCTATATATGCTATGCAATTAAGAACTCAAAAAAGAGAAAAACGAGGAGAATTAATAAAACCCCACATTCAAAATTCAATAAAACGCCATGTTGCTTTCCCTGCTTTCTTCTAATGTTTTCAGGTACGTATTCCTGTTCCTGGAAAACGTTTGTTGAAGTTTTCACTTTCTGGGAGCAGTAGATGGGGTAACTGTTTTTGATTCAAAGTGTTGCCCTTGTTGTACATTTTTATAACTACTAAACATGTTGTACTTAGTACTTACCATACTTTTTGTTATGATCTGTAAAAACAGCCCCACGAATATTAACTATGCAAAAATTACCAGACATTTAACCTTACATTATATAAAGGATTTGAGTACGATAAATTAATCCATAGAATCGAATAATGTATTATGGTTTATCCTCAAAACTCAAAACACTGTGTAATTCATGAATTAAAGTCGATATAGCTTCTCCTTTTCTCCATTACATATTCCATCCTTAGAAGGTCAGTTAAAAGGGTTTTAGTAAGTTAGAGTAGGAACAAATGCAGCTTCTTATTTAAGACTACCACAAAATTGTAAGAGTTTCAAACATATTATCTACACTAAATCACACAAATTCATGACTCATACTTTTCCCAATTTTTGTACAGTTTGTCAAAACTAGAAAGAGATGACAGCTTTTTCCTTTTTCTATCACATGGTGTACATGGTACATATTTGCTACAGATTGTAAAGCTTTGAGAAACAGTCAGTGATTGAATGGCTTACACCATGTGAAAAAAAAACCTAGAAAATATTACATGACACGGTGTATGTAGAGAAGAGCAGAGAAAGACAGAACGAAAGAGAGAGAGAGAGGGGTACACACAATGAAATGAAATGAAAGGAAATGTGAGACCGTATAATATTATTTAATGTAGTAGTTACTTAAGTACATGTACCTATAATATTTTGTATATATGTACAATGTACATTGTACATACACAATATGCACAGGGCACAGACCACAGACATACATTTACCATTTACTTGTATAATATTATCTGGGTATTATACTATTTTACACACACATAAAAATATCATGTATTTGTAAAGGTAGATATAATAATGATAATATATTAGTTCCCTCTCTCCTTTTTCCTACTTTCACTGCACGGATTTGTGTATATATGTATCTACGTTCTACACGTTTTACGTTATTATGTGGAAGATAGAACGAGAATATTATCGTAAGCTGTTATAGGAAGCTTAAAGTGAAAGAGGAGGAGGAGAGACAGAAATTCTCTCGTTTTCTCTTATCAACGTTTTACACTCCATTTCCACTGTCGCATCATACTCACTGTTTCTTTTCCTTTCTCTGACTTTCTCTCATCCTCTCTCTTACTCTTTCGTATTCTGTATTCTGTATGTACATTGTACATTGTATTATATGAGATATTATAGGTAAAGATTTTATACTTCATACTACGTAGTATATATAGTATACGTATTATGTCGCACTGCCAAAAGTCTCACTTTCTTCTTTTTGCTCTGCTCTGGGGTCTGGTCTCTGGTCTCTAGTCTCTAGTCTCTAGTTTCTATGTTCCAAGTTAGATTCTATATTATAACTTTCACAGCCATCTTTAAATCCAATGATTGAAACATTCATTGATTTAACATTTTCTACTATTGTGAAAAGCCAGCCACAAAGTCTTGTATTCTGTATTCTGTATCCATATTTTGATTTTGTACACATTCCACATTTTATATTCTATACATGTACCATAAATTGTATATCGTATGTGTTTACAAATCTAGAATCTAGAGCAACTTTATTTATTCTATTGGATTTTAGTATAGTCATCCCATCACAGAACCAACAGTAAATGAAACTGGGAACGTCAGAGTTAGAATGGAATGTAAAGGAATATAAATAAATTTGTTGCAGGAAACATAACAAATAAAATTTTGTTATTCGCTTTTTGATGTATTAAATTAGAATTTTGGATCAATGTAAAATGTAAATTCCGAACCCAAGTAACACACAGGATACAACAAACCCACATCACACAGTCGAAATATTATTTGAAACTTTTTTCACCCCCGCAAACTGATTGGACGGGCACAATACAAATGATGGAGGGTGGAGGATAATACTTTCAACTTCCAATAAGTAAGGATTCTGTAAAATTTCAAATGCAGAATTTTCAATTTTGCTGATATCAGCTTCCTCCATGATTCATGATCCATTATCTTTGGTATGAAAAACCACGAGGAAAACACGTAGGAGGAAATACATTGTACATTATGCATATATGTAGACAAAGCTGATCATCAAAATAATAAAAAATACTTTACAGATTTCTCAGTATTGTATTACAATATTCAATATTCAAAATAAATTCAATTTTGCACAATTCTTTCTTCTTTCACTTTGTCGCCGTTGCTGTTCTTTCGTTTTTAACTCACGAGTGACGAGAGTATACAAAGTACAAAATACAATCATGCATATTTTTCAAGTTTTAAAAAACTTTCACACATCCAGTGTAAGTTTTATTCAAGTATACCTACGCTTTTGTGGTGTATCTATATTGTTATATTACAGTCCAGTTGGACTGATTCTTTTTTCTCTAAAAAAACAGAAAGATTGCGATCGTACAGATTTTCATCGGTAGTTGATATTGAAAAATAAAAACTATGTGAGATCTGAGGCACGTGTAAAAAACCAAAACCACTTTTTTACATAACACAATAAACCACAAAACTCGGGAGTTTCTATATGTATACATTGCCAGAACTCATATAGACAACAGAAAACAGTGAAAAAAATGTCTATATACAACATAGTGATCCATATTGTTATATGTACATTATTATTTTCATGTTAAGTTGAAACTCTAGTAAGAAAGATATTGTTTTATCCTTTATCCATAGGCAAATACTACTTTCTTTGTTCAGTAAAAACTATCACATTTTGTCATATTCTATCAATTTTTGCAGTTCCCTTGAATCTTGAATGTGGCCATGTGGCGAATACATACGTGTATGTATTACCAGTACATACAATATGTAAAAAAAATAAAGTACCCCCTTGGTATGTTTGGGTACGAAGGACTGTAACTTCCATGCAAAGGCAGA
>JAQGBH010004916.1:0-15536 GCA_034698265.1 Sminthurinus aureus
GAGTAGTGTCGTTTTGTCTTAGAATTAGGGGGACCCCATGACGCCATCACACACGGGTTTTATTAGAGGTTAGATAACAATTATGCCTGTTGTTAGCATGAGCACAATCATCAGAAAAAGTTACAATAGAAAAGAAGAAGAAGAATGTTGTACATTTGTGTAGAAAATATTTAGTATTTAGCACTGTTGATAATATTGGAGCGAAGGAAGAATAACATTTTCTATAATATATTCGATACATATATTTAGTTTGAGTAATATTGAGGTACTTTGGCGGATAGTAAAAGGAAAACTATTCATAAACTATCCTGGAAAACACTGCATGTACAATAGACAATAGAAAATAGAAAATAGACTAAACAAATATGTATGTGTGTACGTGGAAAGTGAAGATATGATAATACCACAGTGTGTATTATCAATATTATCAAGTATCATAAATAAGAGTAATAAATATATTACACTTGGCCCTGTATATACTTAGTATAATTAATTAAAAATAAAATAGCATAATATCTCTTCCGTTTCATATAATATATGATGATGTCTTTGATACTTTTTGGCTTTTCTAGTTTCTAGTTACGGTTATAATAATAATAATAACATAATATAAAAATAAATTTACTTAATTAATTTACATATTAAATATTATTATCCATTAAGGCGACTTAGATTCTGACTCTACGGGATTTTCACTTACAACTTCTGAAACTTCTGAAACTTCTGAAACTGGACTACTGGGCGATGATGATGATTCTGATACTGATACAATTTCAGGTTCAGCAGCAGTTTCAGTAGCTGGCTCACCACTTCTATTTTCCAAAGTGGTTTGAGCTGATTGAATGACAACTGAACTGTAAGATGCTGGAATATTTAAGCTCTGCTCATCGGCAACATTGGCAAAGAATGTGGGAAGTACATCCATTCTTGCTTGAAGTGTTGTTGGTTCTTCTGATATTTGTGCTTGGGCTTGTTGTTGTT
Organism: Sminthurinus aureus; assembly: GCA_034698265.1. Lineage (NCBI taxonomy): Eukaryota > Metazoa > Arthropoda > Collembola > Symphypleona > Katiannidae > Sminthurinus > Sminthurinus aureus. The sequence continues at coordinate 982 of JAQGBH010004916.1, forward strand.
GTTGTTGTATTTCTTGTTGGGTTGTGGATGAAGTTTCAACAGTAGCAGTGGGTGCAACTTGAGCTGCTAATTGTAATTGAGCAGTGTGATCCAATTGTTGTTGTTGCAGTTGTTGTTGTTGATTGACAGCTTTAAGTTGTTCCGTAAGTCCCAAGAGGATATTTTGATCAAGGATGTCACTTCGACGAAGGATTTGATATTGTTGTCCAGCGGATGTCAAGTCTGAAACATAGAGAGCAGCCGGTTGATTGGAAAGGGAACCTGAATAGTAAGTGGGTTGATAAGTTTGTTGTGGTTGTTGAATATAGATGGAACGGGATTGGGCAGCATATGGATTAATATTGAATCTTGGGTCAAGGTATTGACCAGCTATATATATTGTACAAGTACAGGGAAGTGAACAACAAAGCAAGGAAAAGAAGGTAAAATTATTGGTGTGTGCATTGAGCATTGAGTATTGAGTATTGTGCATTGTGCATTGAGTATTGAGTATTGTGCATTGTGCATTGAGAAATGAGAAATGAGAAATGGGCTCAAAACAATAAAAACAGTAGGAGCAAACTAGAAACTACAAACTGCAAACTACATAAATAAATAATATTAATTATTATCATCACAATAAAATGAACTTACCTTCAGCAGCTGAAATTCTAGCAATTTGATAAGTTAAATCAACATTGGCAGCAGCTGGATTTCCAGCTTTGTCAGTTCCAGCAACATGGGCTAATTCAGATGGAACTTGATAAGAACCTGAAGATGGTTGAGCCAAGGTGACGGTAGGTGCGGATTGGATAACATCAACTGGAGAAAGGACAGATGCAGAAGAAGAGCCTGATGAATATCCACCACTCAAAGCGGATGCATATCCACTACTTACAGATGATGCATATCCGCTGCTTAGTCCTGAACTGGCATCAACATATCCACCACTGGGCTTCTCATACACATGAACTGGAGGACGAACTCCTTGGTAGATGATAATTGGTGGTTTGTTCCAGGCTTTTGGTGCTACGACGTAAGACTTGGATGACTTGGATGAACCCCAACCACTTCCACCTACTGATTTTGATTTTTGTGGAGCTCCCCATCCTCCACTGGAATGACCACCGCTATGAAGACCAAGATGATTATGAAGAGACTTGAAACTTGGAAAGTTGAAACTAAAGGATTTTCCAAAATTGAGTCCCTTTCCTGAAGAGGAAGAAGCTGAACCATATTCTCCTTTAGAGTGTCCCTTGGAGCCATATTCTCCTTTGGAATGACCCTTGGATCCAGAACTTGATGGAGGAGGTCCAAAACTGAAGGAAATGAAGGGTGAAGAATGACCAGAATGAGAAGAACCCTTTCCTTTTGGTGATCCGTATGAAGAAGAATAGGAATGAGAATGGGAAGAAGCATGAGCTTTTGGGCCGGAAGCATGACCTTTTCCTCCTCCTCCTCCTCCAAGTCCAAAGGAAGAACCAAAAGAACTAAATGGTGATCCAAAGGATCCGAAATGTCCACCACCACCTCCACCTGAGGAGTGACTTGAGTGACTTGAGTGACCCTTTGATGAATGACCTTTGGAATGACCTTTGGAAGAGTGACCCTTTGAGTGTGGAATACTGTAACTGGATGCTTTTGCTGGAGCTGACATGTAGATTGGTGGTTGTTGGAAAATGTGGATTGGTGGATGTCCAGTGTAAATGATGTGTGGGAGGGGTTGAGCTTTAGCAGCTTTGGGTGGTCCATATTCTTGGTTAATTTTTGGTGGTCCATATTCTTGATTAATTTGTTGTTGAAGAGCTGAGTATTCAGAAATTTGTTGAGGTGCTGAATATTCAGAAATGGGTTGAGATTGTTGTTGAGGAACTCCATATTCGCTGGCCAAAGAATGGGACGAATGGGAAGAATGGGAGGAATGTGAAGAATGTGAAGAATAATCTGAAGCGGGAAGTGCAGGAGCAGCTGGGACGGATCCCTGAGGTGAAGAGTAAGAAGTAGAGCTTGATACTGAGGAAGCTCCATGAATGATTTTGGGAGCAGTAAAACTGGAAGCGGAGGATGAACTTGAAGAAACAACGGAGTGGGAAGCTGAAGGTAAACCGTATTCAGATTGCGGTTGACTTTGAGGTGGGACGCCGTAGCTATCTCCTAAAGGTGGTGCTCCATAACTGTTTTGAATTTGAGATCCAGCTGGTGGATGTACAACATGGATTGGTGGATTGATATCAGATTGATAGATTAAAATTGGGAGATCGTGATGGGGAAGGGGCACGTATTTAATTGAATGAGCTTTGTGTCCTTTGTGGGCTTTTCCATATCCTCCTTTTCCACCCTGCCAAATAAAAAACAAATATTATTTTATGAAATACAATGAAAGTAATAGTCTACTGAATTTGTATGTGTATAATTTTTAAAAACAGCAATATTTTTTAATTAATTAATTTTACCTTCTTTGGTTTTGGTGGGGGAGGGAAATGAATAACTGGTGGTTTTTCATTAGTGTAGACGATTGGACCAGCATATCGGACTCCCTTGCCACTTGGAGAAGCAACAATAGCCTCACCACCGCTATATCCGCCAGAGCTGCTGCCACCGAATCCTCCATTGCTGCCGAATCCGGTTCCGTCACTGTAACCATTCAAAGACGGTGCTGGACCTTCTTGATATCCACTCAAATCTAAACCGGCAGGTGCTCCATATGCAGATGAAATTTCGCTACTTCCACTTCCACTATTTGAGTAACTTCCATCGCCAATACCCAAATCTCCTAGCCCAATATTTAATGGAGGCTCTGCAAGGGTCACCACAAATAAAGTGGTGACACAGAGTGCTAATAAGGCCTAAAATATTAAATAAAAATCATAAAAATTAGACTATTTTATAGAATTTATTTACATCAAGTTGTTTCAATTCAAATTATTTCATCAATTATCATCATCATCACGATCCTTGTCTTCATCTTTAATTGAGTTTACAATTTGAAATAGTCGATTCCTAATGCATTCACAATGCCAATGCCAATGGTAAAAATTGAAATACACCAAGGATGGAGATGAGAGGTGCATTGACCACAAAAAAATATGTAAACTTTGACTAGGTCACTATGCCTTAAAATCTCGAATAAAAGTGCAAGTGAAAGTGTGTGGACATAAGCATTCAACTTTGGCAATGTACTTTAATTTTTAAAATATTGAAAGAGAAACTGATTGAGCCAGAAGGAAAATTTTTATCACACGAAAACATGATCAAAACATAGAGCTTACTACATAAAATCATCATTCATTTCACTTTCTACACAACTTGATCGCTCACATTTGCACGTACATTGTACATTGTACATTTTACATGTGCATAAAGAAAAGGAGAGTAAAAGTTGATAAACTTGCACATCAAAGTGATGAGATGATCACCATAAAAAAAACAAAACAAACCAAAAGATGACCAAACCGGTTCCTCATTATCATCATGAACATAACTATTACTATAACCATATAGATCTTCAACGTCTTGACTCTTGAATCTTGAATCTTGAACCCAACCTTCTTTCGTCGTGAAGCTTGGAAGGAAAATTTTGATGATCGAAAGTTGAAAATATCAGAGAAGAAAAAAACTTTCAATTTTCAAATTGTAGCCTTGCATATTTTACATTTTATACCCTCTTTAATCTCTAAGATTACTGCATACAACATTCAATCATTAATATTATGGATGTATTGAATATTGAATGTACAGAACACTTAAAAAAATAAAACTACCAATGCCTAGAAAATAAAAAAAAGCATTACTTGAAATTGATAAGATTAACGAGTAATTCGTAAAAAATTTTCAACATTTTGCATTGGAGTAAATATAAATTTTGATAAATTCATATAAACTGAATGACCAAGTGTTTCTTTGAAATTGAAAAAAGACCCTGTCAGAAATTCCAATAAACTCAAAAGACTCAAGACTCAAGAATAAAAAGTCAAAGTGAAATTGAGAAACGGACGTAATCTGAAACTGCACGCGTCAAAACTTGAGAGAGTCATCATCAGCTGTAACTGTTGGACATTGGACAGTTCAGCCTGTGAGAATATAATATGTATAGTATAGGATATGATATGTACAATGCATGATGCACAATGTACAGTAGGAAAAGCACCAGAAAAACGTATACAGTAAGGAATAAGTAATGATCGTACATATAGTCTTATCTCAATTGCTAGTACATAAGTGAGACGCACTGCATCCTCAATGCCAATGCCAATGTTTACATGTGCTGTGGCTGTGGTAATAGAAAAGAAGAAGAAGGCAGAGAAGAAGAAGAAGAGTAGTATGTGCCACAAGAAAAAGAGAAAAAGGAGCGAGGAAAAAAGTGACTTTTTGTTCGATAACTTGTTTGTTGTTTGTACAGTTGACCTCCTTTGACCATCAGCACTGTAGGCTTACAATGTGTGTGCATCTCTATTCTATCTCTGTACTCTGTACGGACATGCATACACAATACACACCAATATGCACAATCCATGTTTGTACATTTTACATTCTTTTTCTATCCCAAAGCAGTACAGTACATACACACTCGTGCAATTTGGCGGCATGGGAATTTACACACGCGAAAGAGCCGCCATTTCCTCTCTATACTTCCTTTCATACACATACAAGATCAACATCAACGTGTATCTCGTGTATCTGGTGTATCTAGTGTATGTAAAAGTACACAAAGTGCTTCAACTCTCTCCCATTTGCTTTACACTGTTTACTGTTTACTGTACAAAATGTACACAGTAGACAAGCCATCAATGAAATGGATTGGAATGGAATGGAATGAAAAGAGTTTTTTTCTTCTCACATCTAGATTCTAGATTTTAGATATATAGATACAGAACAGAGAACCGAGAAGCAAATACAAGGGGACGATAAGACTGTATGAACCATAATAATTTACTTTCAAGTCAAGTTTACTAGTGATTTCTGTCCACTTGTGACTTTTTTTTGGCTGTAGTCCCCATAATAATATGTACATTGCACAATGACATTATACAGAGAGTTCTATTCCAGTATTCAGTATCCAGTACTCACGCACAAATCCTACCATTTATACCCTACATGTACTTTATATCTACACTTAGACTTTCTCATTCTGTCACCTTCATCGTCATTTATCGTTGCCTATTCCTCCATTCTCCATTCTCCCGCCCTCCCATCCGGATTTTGTCCTGAATGCATCTGCAATCTACAATCTACCATTTACAATCTACTATCTAAATTCCAACATCTACATCAGGAATACATGGTAAATAGTAATAGAAACAGAAAATCCTAAAATCCTCTCTTCATGACTTTTTTTTCTCTCTCTCTTCCTTCCCTTTCTAATACCATCCACAATATACAACTATGGACAATGTACCTATCTATCTGTATTCCGTACTTGATATTGTATGTTATAATATATTAGGCAAACTCAAAATTACACACACAATTCCTTACTGATTCTCTTTTGCCCGTAAAATTGTCACACTCCTTATCACACGCATAAGGATCCTGCTCACTTCTGAATTCTGAACAAGATATACAATATACACGCTTAATCAATTTACGTTCTACGTTCTACCTACTTTATAGATTAGATTATTTCCTCTCATATGGAACATGGAACTATATTATATGAAGACTCAACTATCGTTATCATTCCTGCACAACAGCATGCAACCAAAACGCAGTACTGTTGCTGGAGAATGGAGGATAAAAAAACGTAAAGGAAAAGCAACTCTATATAAATACAAGCAAGTACATGTATCAAGTATCAAGTCCATTTCCGATGTACTTGCTACCAAATTCATCCTTTCAAACAATAAAAATAAAATTTAGCATCATTTCAATTGCGTATAAAATCAAATTAGGACTCATTCAGATTGATTACCCAAAACCAAATAACAAGTAACAAATACCAAACGGGAAAAGAAAAAAAACAACCGGAATTACATTAGAAGAATAAACGTACCAATGGAATAGTAGGATAATATATCAAAACTCAAAACTTTGCTGCAGTTTCATTTCAATTGTCTACTTAATACTTGGGATTTACGATATTATGTGCATGTGTATTTTCTACTTCCTTCCCAATTCCAGATCCCAGAAATAAAAACTAGACTATAAATATTTGCGCATATAAAAATTTAGAGTGCATTAAATAGTACTAATAAATTTTTTACGAGATATCAAAACTCAAAACACAAAGAGCTAGTTTTTTTCTCAACTGTAGGCTGGCTCATCAAGAATTTATACATATCAATTTTGGAACTTGAAACGTGGAAAAGTTTTGTCATATACATAGACAAGAGACAATAGACAAAAGACAAGAGACCAGAGGAAGGAAGATATTCATTTTGTGTTTTCAGTTTGTCCAAAAATAGACCATTTTCTTGCTCTCTGTTTTGAAATTCAAAGGAAACTGGCATACTTTATAGAATTTGAAAAAATATCTAAAACCACTGTTTAAAGTTCCAAGGGTTTCAGATTCAAGAGCACGGAGTTGAGATCGAAATGAAAAGACAGAGAGAAAGAGAAAACAGAGCAAAAAGACCGGAAGTTCGTGTGTGCACTTGACATTCTCAGAAAAATTACGTTTTATACAGAAAACTCTTTTACATCTATCTACCACAATCTACGTACAATGTACAATCTAAACTCTACGCTCTACACACAACAGAAAATTCAAGAGAAAGCGTTACGATTTTTGTACGCATGACGCATGATGTACACATCCAAATATCATACATGCACAATGTACATTGTACATACGCATATTATGTACACATTTACGGATGCACTATGAGAAAATTCGGATGACAGCACAAACAAACAAACATTCGCTTTCTACGTCTCGTGTCTACTTTTTATTTTAAGTACATTAGTTTATTATCATTTCCTGAGCCGTCCTCGTGAACCTCGTAAATTGACTAATATACTTACGATTTTTGACATGATTATGAGGATATTTTCCATGTGTGTGTGATGCTAAAATGCTGGCTTATTATAATAGAAACTTTTTATAGTAGAAAAATGCAAGGAAAAAACTTGAACTGTAGACTGTATACTGTAGACAATGATACATAAATAACTCTGAACAGATATTATACATGTACAAATGAAGGTTACAGGAATTATTTGAGCATTGTAAGTTGTAATTTCACTGCCAATGCCAATATAACTTTCACATAATGTACAGAATTACGTCAAAGTACAAATTAAATGTCTCATTTCAATCGTAACTTTGGAGTTTGGAGCTAAGCTCCAAGCTCAACCAAAGTACAAAATATGTACATCAATCTGCATACATATTACGTATAGAATGTACAATGCACGAAGTACAATGTGCATGCTTTCCTGATCTGTGAGTACTCAATGTATTCAATATCTAATATCTACTTACACCCCAAAACCAGAATTTGAGTGAAAGGGAAAGTGAATGATGCCGACGACGGTGACCCAGTAAAAAAAGTAACAACATGCAAATCAATGGTTGTTTACCTGTCAGCTTTTTACGTGCATACCTGCAGCCTACAGCCTACAACTTACAGCCTACAACTTACAGCCTACAACAATCATTTCAATCCATAAACGTTTTAAGTCATGATTTATGAGTAATTTTGCTAAATGCCAAAGAATATTACCTATAATAATCATAAAATCAAATTTCAAATACCCTTATGAAGTCTGTAGCTATCATAGAGAAATCGCCATAAAAAAGGTTTTGTGTACAAATGAAAAACTGTTGCAAGTATCTAGTATCAAATATCAGATATACTAACTAAGCGGAATATAATCGTAAAAATTATGCCGTATAATTTTTAATGTTTTCTTAAAAGATTCAATAATTTATAGCACGTTGAATGTTGAATGTTGAGTCGAAGCTGCCACAAAAGATTCTATACTAAAAGATAAATTGAAGATTCTACATTCTACAGGAAAATCTCGAGCAAGTTAATGAGAGTAAAAGGTAAAAGGTAAAAGTGTCTGAATGAAAGGAAAAGTAAATCAATCAGCCAATGAGGATCAATGCACTTGATCTTCCTAGGTAAACCTGTGACGTCTGATGGCAAATAAAAAAACAAGGCACAAGGCACCCATAATCATGCAAGTAACAAGAAGATTCCTAAAACTGAATGAATGAAAAAAAGGTACAGAGCAAATGACAAACGACAAACGACTACCTACACTCTGCACTCTGCACCTCCGTCAACTATCATTTGCACAGGGAATAAAGCGAAGCTAATGAAGCGAGAATAGTAAATACAGCTACAAAACTGTAGGCGGTAGGCGACTATTCACTATTCCATACAACTATTTTGTACAAGAAACAACCACCTATCATATCCTACATACATATACACATACACCGTACTTATGTAACATATACAATGTACAATGTAAAATGCATGTTTACAAAGGTCTCAGCAAGGAACCTAAATAAAGAATCAAGGAGCTGGAAATGGAAAATCGGATGAGATGAAAAGAGCTTCAACGTCTAATTTAACATTCACTTTCTATTCTCTTGTTACACAGAACGAAGTAGACAATACGCGACAACAAGACAAGTGTCACTGGGATCATCAGTGGCACACGCATCCACCTAAATGCATCCAATTTACGTGGACTGGCTGATACAAACAGCAAATGTCATTCAGAGAATTTAGAGAACAATTCCACGAAATTCGAATTCGAATGCAAATTCAAATTCGGATTTGGATTTGGATTCAAACGAGTTGGAGTAAAACTGCGTCTATGTAGTCGGAACTAAACAAAATGAAAAGTGACGTTTGCCTTTTTCCTTGACACAAAGTAAAACTGTTCTCTCTTGGTAAAGTTCCATAATCACGTTCATTTACCCAATCTATTCTCCCACCCACTCTCTCTCTCTTCTCCTCCTTCCAATTTTCTCCACCGATTTTCAGAAACAAATAGAATAGAATCCTTTCGGTGATTGTTTCATTCTTCTTCTTCTTTCATCGTATTCTATTCGTTACACCTACAAAACAAATTTCCCGGAGACGCTAGTTACGTAAATAAGGTTTAAATGAAGGAAACACGTAGAATCTAGAATCTAGGATGATTTCAAAAGACTAAAAGCTCTGTCATTTTGTTTGCAACGACATGGCTAATTTCTACTTGTTTGCAAGTCATAAATAGAAGAAACCTTTGAATCGGTTAGCAGGATAACTAATTGAAAGAATAAGAAGATAATTGGAATCAATGAATGAAAGAAGGGTTAATTTGAGCACTATTCACCGGTCACGTAAGAGCTTTATGAGCAACACTTCTGACTACAAATCCATTTATAATTCATAATTCTCAAATAATTAATTAGCAACTAATTAATTAATAATTATTCCGACTTTGATTTTACGCGAGTTAATCAACATTTGAAAAGATGTTGTAGAAGAAGAGACGAGCGCCGAGAGAGAGAGAGAGAGATTTAATATTGAATGTGAATCAAGTTTAATTATCAGCTGGACAAATATTCACAGATAAAACGTTAAAGATTTTGTGAAGGAACACGAGAAAATTTTAGTGGAACAAACAAATCTTCAAAAATCGTGAGAATCCAAACGTCCACAAATAATATTCTAAAGGCTTCATCAATAGATGAAAAGCACAGATCACCCAATAGCACTTCAGATTAATTTGTACAATACTTCAAATTAGGATCACTTGGAATTGGAATAGAAACTATCCAAATTTGATTTGCTATCAAAACTTCCCATTTCCAAAGAAGCACACAGATGTATGATTTAACAACTTGGATAATTTTTTTAAAAACCAAAATCTTTTTGATTTTTGATATCTCTCACTTTTCTTTCTTTGTAAAACTGATCTAAACTAGACGTGATAGATTATTAATTATTATTAAATTTTTGGAATATTTGGTTTTTATTCTTGTATGATGATAAACTTAAACTTGAACAGTGATGATGATGATCATGGATCATTTTTGATAAACAAGATAAATATGTAAACAATAAACAACGACACTTACACTAGGCATGTTTTTTCCTTTACACCTTCCGGATGGTAGATCACCGAAACAAAGACTGAAATTAAATTGTTCACCTGCCACTTGCTTTTATAACAGAGAGACAGGGAGAATAATTTTGGTGGATTTTTGGTGAGGATGCGATGAGACAACCACAATACCACGTGAAATACGACGAAAGCAAAAGTACATCCTTGGTTATATCAGTGCATACAGATTTTATTCGTATATTGGTAGTGAGTCTCATTCCATCCCTTCTTTCTCTTCTTCTTCTTCTTCTTCTTCTTCATCCCCCCAAAAGGATCTTCCTTTACAAATAACATCATCCCTGACTTCATCAGAGGGTTACATGATGATGGTCAAAGTCACGTACTTACGTACGTACGTACACATACAAACATGAGCAAGAGCAAGAGCAAGAGCATCTCGCCAAATTTGTAGCAGTATGTAGTATGTACATAAAAGTAGAGAAAGGAAGAAGTAAGGAAGGAAATTTCCCCTTTGTCAAAGCCCAGCCCATCTGATTATTATTCTTGGTATGAGTTTAATATGATCACTATGGTACATTGGCACATGCATCGCTTTTACTTTTCATCCGCATGCAAAGGTATGTATATTGGCTACAAACTTGCATCAACAGATCTTGAATGAAAGTTTCTTCAAAAACTCACTTCTTCTGGTCTTATACACAGTCAACTCATCAAAGCATCCGTCAAAGAGATAGAGAGAGAGACCAAGTAATACCTTTAATAATAATTGTCATTACATTCAAGATTCAAGATCAATAACACGTCTATGAATCTGTAGTGATCTGTAAGTCCAGTCATATGCATCCCATATAAAGCACCCAGAACATAGTACATTGTACACACTGCAGTGTGTGATATAAAAATCTATCAGTTGTCAGTAAAAATAATATAACACGTTTATTGTATACCTATACTATTCTCTCTATTACACTCTATATTTCATTCAAACATGTTCAATAATCGTCAGCACAATAATGTACAATGTACACAGACTATGCATGCTATATTACAGCGGATACGAAGAGTAAGAAGTAAGAAGTAATACTACACACTACACACACAGACATACACACATAGCAATGCTGCAATATCCATAGCATAGGCAATCGTAGTGTGTAGTAGTGTATAGTGTAGAGAGCATTATTGAAATCAAGTCTGAGCTAACCTACAAAACTTCCTGTTTTTCAATGTCAAGGCTCATAAGAGAAAGTTATATATGCTTGGACAGGGAGCATAGAACTCTAGCAACAACAATCTTGCAATGTGTGTACTGTGTAGACTGTACACTGTACACACAGTTGTAGACAGAGAAGCCAAGAGTCAATACACTACAGGTATGTCACACTATATTCCATGTTCAGCCGTCTTTTCCGCCAAGCTTTGCAAACAACAAAACAGCATTTGTGATTTGAGGTAAACTTTGTGCTTGTGCTTAGCAAGCTCATATGTGATGTGTGTGTATAAAATACACACACAGATATATTGTATATCTGTATTAAACTCTTCTTTGTATCAAAACATTGCATGGTGATGTGTTTAACAAAAAACAGTAGATTGTATTATTGTGATTGCACACACATATGCAATGCACAGCGTACATTGTACATTGTACATACAAGATAATTTGGTAAAGATGCACTGACTGAGATCATCGCTTCATCGCTCGCCAATACACATATTTTAGCAGAAGCTTCATGTATCAATGTATGATGTATCATATGTGGAAGCAGAAACAACGTGTTTTCGATCTTGCATCTTGTCGTGTGAAAGTGGTCAGGTTGCAAATTTAATAATGGTGTTCGCTTCACTTCACTTCATTTGATTTTCTTCTTCTTTTACTATCATCATAATATTTAATGTTGTGTGTAGCATACCTTTGCTTTGTCTTTTGAGATAGTCTCATCTTCAATCTTCAGTCTTCACTTTGTGATTTTTGAACAATATGTACTTTATAGTTCATATGTTATTTCTTAACTCATAACCGATACATACTATAATATAATATACATAGTATCTTATCTATTATCTACCTAAACACCTCACGTCAACACAACATATACAAAACAACATAAAAGTCCAACCATTTTTATCTACACAAATTTTTTATGTTTAATATTATTCATGCATAATAACTTGATATTTGATAGTTTACGTTTTCCATAAAACAATCCAATTCTTAATTTTTGTCATGTAAATTAAGGTAATTATTTTGTACGCCAAGTGTTTTTCTCTTCAAACATGCAATAGTAAAAACTATAATATGAAGACAGAAAGTGCTTCTTTGCTTTGTAAATTGTAAATATTATGTATAATCATCGGAAATTTGCACCAAAACAGAATTAAAGAAACACAACTTGAGAAAATCCTCAAAAAAAGGAAAACAGAGTCCTTTTGTTGTCAAGTTTGAATGTACCTACAATTGAAACACAAAAGCCCTACCTTGTATTTTTCTTTAAAAAATCTTTACCTTACTTTATAATTCTTAATTTCAGCATTTTGCTTATTTTATTTGCATTTTGTTACAATCATAAGAATCAGCATACATAATGCAAAGGAAAGAGAAAATATAGGCAAGTGTATAATAGGACTTTCCTCTTCTGTCTCTGACTGTGAACAGTTCTATGTGTGTAATAATGAGAAAGGAGAGGCCTCCATTCCTTGGATATTTTTGTCGGTGAATATATAGACATCGTTACCGAGATAAGAGATAATTTACTCTTTTTTCTCAGAAAAAATATCCATTTATACTTAATTGTATTTGTTTTCATTGATGATGGACACTGTATCTACGGCTATTTACAACTCTTTAACTTGACAATGCACAAGGTTGTTCACATATACCATGTGACAGAAAATGTAGGAAGTAGAATGTATTTTTTGCACTAGCCACCTATACCTGGTCATTGGTCAATTAATTATGTACAAAATATGAAAAAATTGCTTGTACAGTAATTGGAAGATTTCTGTTCGTTGTAAATTACAAGAAGATTTTTGACTTTTGTACTCTGTGTACATGCGATATTTCTTTGACCCCAAACACCACCCACAGCTCTGCTTATCGATCAACTCCTCTCTCTCTCTCTCTCTCTCTCTGTTCTCTCCCTTTCCTTGTATTCTGTAAATTGTAATAACATGAAATGCAGAGCTAACGAGCCAAACTAACAAGGAAAAAAAGTTATGATAAATGAATGAATAAATTGTCATTGAATACTTGAAATGTCTTCTTTACATGATTTTTTATACATACTTGAAGAAATCTTTAAATCGTCAATGATTTTTTCTTCTTCCAATCAACAAAATCAGTACTTGTACTTGATACTTGAAAGCATTATCGTAAAGTAATTTCTGTTCATGCTTACCTACAAATTGCAAGCATTGTTATTCTTATTGCAAATTGCAAAGGTGAAAACAATGTGTGAAAAATACACAAAATTTTATCCAATATACAACAATGGTATAAAGTTAAAACATATTTCCCTGGACAATAGATCATATTACAGAAAGCATTTGGTATCTGTTGTTTTAGTCCTCTAATGAAATTCGTAGTACGAATGTATCACGTATGCATTATGGATTATGGACTATGAATCTCAAGAGTGCTTGTCCTTTGGCAGCAAACAAAATTGAGCTCGTTTAAACGTTTATACACACGATCTTTTGAATAGAGATATCCTCACAATTTGATCAGACAATGGTAAATAAAGTTGTGTATATTACACTTGCACAGTATTGAAAGTGTTTTAGGTTTTTAGTGCTGAAAGGGAAATGAATAAAGAATAAAGCATCGAAAATCGAAAGTTATCTAACACAAATATTAGAAGACGACACATGGTTATTGAATCAAAGTAGAGTTGTAAACATGGACAGTGAATCAAATGATCATCATAAATCATAAACATGTAATGGTCGCATAAATTTTTTGGCATCTAAATCAATTGGTAATGGAAACTTTTTTATCAAACGACGACAAGTATAATATTAAAACATTTTAGCTTTTAACATTACAACATTTACAACATACAAATTGTAAAATGCAGGATGCAGTTTACAAAATATATACAAAATACAGTAGCACACCAGAAATTCCAAAACTTTCCTTCTTTTAATAGGAATGGAAAGCTCTTAAAACTGGCAAAATAATCTATACTGCATAAAACATAAATATCCACTTTTATACATGATTTCTCATCATCTCCGTTCAAGTTTCAAGAGAAAATAAAACAGCCTCTGACGTTATAATAGTGTTATTTTCTCACTATTTTTTAGTATATGATATCGAGTTGAGACTTTTTTCATTTAAACTTGAAATTTTCAAGAGCTCATGCCTCACACCAAATTACATATATGTATCATGTATATCTCAATAATATAACTATTGCTGAATTTTGTTTTAAATGGTTTTACTTATACAGCATGTAGTATAGGGTTAATGCGGGTAAATGTGATGTGTTTTCGAGCATCTCAACTTGTAACCTTCAATAAAAACATCCAAAATGAGTTTTCGAATTATGTTTTTATACTAGGAT
>JAQGBH010004917.1:0-15535 GCA_034698265.1 Sminthurinus aureus
AAAACAGCTATAGTTATGAGAACACATCAATTAAATAAATGTCGAGAGCTGAAACGGAGCAACCCTACAAATTCGAACAGGGCGCAAATTATTTGGTTTTTGTCTTCAAATGAATGGGTGTAAGGATTGTGAAACTTTGAAATGTGAAGACTTTTTAGCCGTCGGATACGGATTTTGTAGGCAGCTTTTATTTCCGTCATTTGACGGGCGTTTTTACTTGTAGCATATAACATGTAATATATAGCATATAGCATGCATGTCTTATTGCAAAAATCTCATTGTAATTGTAATTGTAATCGTACACTGTACTCTGTACTTTTTACACTGCACTGCAGTAGCAATTGAAGAGAAGTCAGTAAGTACGGAATTACTAGGACTGAGGGGTACGTGATGGTGCGAATTGTGAATTGTTCCGTCAAGAATTGGAAGTTGGTTGCATGTTAATACCTCAAGACTCAAAACTCAAAACTTAAAAATCAAGAATTACGTGCATCGTGTACAAAAATTTGCACAGAGATAGACAAAAAGAACCAACTCCAACTCCAACCCCAACTCGACACTCTACAAAAAGTAGAGTTGAAGATATTTTCCTCACCTCTTTCTTTCTCTTTCTTTCTCTCTCTATTATTAAAATGATGTTGATGCTGACGATTTTAACTCCAAGTCAATTGTAGACTCAGAGAGGGAGAGAGAGGGAGAGAGAGAATACAGTAGACACGTACACAGTGAATACTCTTCTCAAATCTCAAAAGTTCATACTTGATACAAAATGAAACAACAAGGAACCAAACAGCCAGCCTAAATCTAATACATTCTACATTCTACACTCAACATCCAAGATAAAAGATGAATCTGTTCGGCTTTTAAATGTTTTTTTTTTACTTGGATGAATTTGTTCGCATATAAATTACCTAGAGCTACATAATATTTATACATACACGTATGTATTTAGTATTTATGTATATGTGTGCTCCTTCTGCTTCTTCTTCTTCATCTTCTTTTTTCATACTTAATAATACTGAAATGTAATCATATTAATACATGCTAATCATTGCGAATTGCAAATGAGCCTTTGTATCTTTTAGTTCGTGGACGAGCAGTAAACAGCAAACAGTAAATGGAAAATGGCAAATGGTATTTTACATTGTAAATTGTAGATATATTGTTAGTTGTTAGCCTTATTATACACACAGAACACATTTTGCATTTGGCATTTGGTATTTAGGGTCGGTGGTCGGCGGTTTGTTGGTTGTTCAAACTTCTTTTCTTTCTCACCAAATGACCAAAGGTCAAACAAAAAAATAGCTTCAATCTAGATTCTACATACTTGAGACTTGTGACTTGTGACGTTTGCTGATTACTCATCATTTATCATTACTCATTACAGACTACAGACTAAACAGTGCATACTTCATCCTACATGCAAACCACGAAAAGTAGAACGAGAATTCTACAGTTTACTCAAAATCCAATGTCTACTGTCTACCGTCTCATATCACCTATCACCTATCATCAGTCATCAGTCATCAGTTTTAAACTCTCCGGTTCTTTCTCTACTCCGTGTCATCAACTGTATATGCACTGTGCACGCACATTTCTCTGAAAATATTTAAAAATAAATTGAGTCGCTCGATGTGATTAGACCTATTCTAAAGTCCCAAGTCTAAAGTTGAGGAATTCTAAATCCTAAATGATGAAAGCGGACAATTGACGAGATGTGTTGTTGGATTCTGTCATAAAAAGTACAAAGTTAAATTTTACCAACTAAAAACTAAACATGGCTCAGTTTGTGTGTATTGTGTATTGTGTACCATTTACAAGGTATAAAAACAGAATCTCGGTACTCGGCATCTCGGCATTTCAGAGAGCTGATAAAAATGGTCTGAACATATGAAAAAACTAAGACACGGCTTTTTATTCCCGTCTCTCTGATGACGAAGATGGAAATATCCATCGATATACGAATATATAATCTACATACTAGTTACTAGACGGTAGATGGATACATTTATTCTAAATATATTTGTAGGTGCATTCATCGTCTGTTTGGGAACTGGGAACATTTTTCCATGTGAACATGTTAAATTGTTAATACAAATGATACGAGTGCGGACATTTCATTTTTTGTCCCATAGAAGCTCAAGTTGAAGGCAAAGACCAAGACCAAGACCAAGACGCAGACGATGAAGGAATGAAGATGAGAGCGAGGATGAAGCAAGAATAAAAGGAGTGACGGCAAGAGAATAAGAATCAAAGAACCAACAAGGAAATTAATGACAAGGAGAATGGGCAAAAAAATAAAAATAAAAAATGCACTTACCCAACTTACACTTCTAAGATCTTCATTCTTGATAAATTTTAAAGACGAATAGCTGATGAAAAACAAATACGTATAATAATATAATATAAACGCTCTTCTTTGTACAATGTACAATGTCCAATGTCCATTGTGTATTCACAATATTACAGATTACAGATGCATATGTGGAACATGTACGTGTATTCCTCTGTTTCTTAATCGGGTAGCTGTTAAGATACTTTTTCCACCACACTGTTTATCATACGTTGTAATGTACATGTACAAACTGGACAAAATTATACAGTCTAGAATCTAGAATCTAGAGTTTAGAATTTAGAATCTAGAGTTTAGAATTTAGAATCTTGAGCAAGTTGAACACGAACAAGACAGAAGATGAAAAAGAGTTTAGAGTTTAGTTATAAAATACCTTCACTCTCCACTCTCCACTCTGCACTCCTCTGTACTCTCAGGCTTCAGTCTCAACTCAACACCACAAAGAGTTTTTAGAACAGAAACAAGTATAAAAAAAGACACTTTTATCTTCTTTTTACACCTTGATTTACATCAACTCAGTTTAACTCACTCTTCACTGTATTTTTACTCTTTTAGTTTAGTTTTCCTCGCTGGGTTGCCCTTGACCAGTAAAAAATCAGCATGTTTGGAAATATGATGAAACGCTGTATAACTTGTAAATTCTCCACAATTCACGAGGTGTTTGTATTTACTAAATGTATTGTGTATTTTTGTATTTCACAAAAACTGTCCCACGTCATCAGTTAACACCAATTTAAAAAAAATGGAATATTAGAAATGAGAAGCCTTAAGTTTGGAAGTTATTTAAGTTTTCTGGAGGAAGAAATGTAAAGTTTATTTTTCACACAACACGAGTATCGGCGTAGTATCTTTTTATGTAAATTGTTTGTAGTTTGTAGTTTGTAGCTTCTACTTTCTACTGTTGACTGTCAAAAAAGTTGAGGTTCGGTTCAACTGATCAGCCCGGCCCTTCCTTCGTTCTTCCTTGAATGTATTTGCTGTCTGTGTAATATCTATGTATGTAGGTATCTCGTATCTCGGTTGTTCCGTTCTTAGGGCTCGAGACTTGAGATTTGAGACTTGTGAGACTTGAGATTTGAGATGTAACGGAGAAGAAAGAAACAAACTGGGCAGTCATCAGTCAGTCAATCCAATCCAATCCAATTCCAGCCAAACCAAACCAATCCAAGTGTGAGCAGACATAAAAGTAGCAGTAATTGTAGTAGTTTAATAGTTAGCAGGAGTTGTAGTAAAATGTTGTGTAAAAGTACAACAATAATATACGTATACGTATATATGCTTGTGCATGTAATAGGCAAAGGGTTCAGTTTTCCTTTCGTCCTCTCTCTCTCTTTCTCTCTCTCTTTTCTGTTATTGTTTGCCTGGATGGATGGAATGAACCCAAAAGTACAAGAAAGGATCAGCCATTAACCCAGAGTGTGTACGTACATGCTTCTGCATGAGTCCAGACTCCAGTGTACATAAAAGTTCACAGTGAGTACTGTGATAGTAGTCTAGCATCTAGCATTGCGTATAAAATTGGACATGTTGGTATTTTCTATGTGTAGATAGTAGATAGTAGATAATATTGGGTAATATTAGTTATACCTAAAAGTAGGTAGGCATCGAGTATCTAGTAGCTGCATATTTATTTACTGTCTCTCTCTGTAGAAACATAATATATGCATGAAACACCAATAGATGACGAATGACGAATGACTAGTGTTGAACTCGTAACTCGCAAGTTGCCTCAAATCTCAAATCTCAAAACTCAAAACTCTATACTAAAAAGGAACTTCTCACATTATTATCACTACTATTATGCACTCTTTACGTATGCATGAATGACCTATCTGTAATCTCAAATCTCAGCCCTGTTCCTCTTCTCTGTCGGGTGTACGGTGTATGGTGTATGGTGTACGGTGCAGTCCAGTATCAGATTATATATATATTATATTCAAATTCGACCGTATTGTACTCTCTACTCTCTACTCTCTATATATGCAAAGAGGTATAGATACTTTCATTGTTCTCCGTCATTCTCCATCATTTATGTATAAAGAACAACACACGGAGCATTGGATTTGGGACGGAAAATGTTGTAGAGAAAACCGAGTGAAAAAAAGGAAAGAAAAAAATAGGAGATTCTACATTTTTTGGAACCATCCATGAAAAACATAATAATTCTTTTTCAAAGAGCAACAGCCTGTTCAACTATTTACCATTTACCCTATTTTCATTTACATACACCACCGTTCATCTCAAAAAGTGCATAATCAGACGCAGTCCTTACGTATTCTTATTCATGTATGTTACACATTACACATGATATGCATATCTTTTGTAGGTTACAACAAAGAGTGCCTCACTGGACAAACTCATTGAGCCCTTTGGGTTGGTTTGGTTTGGAATTTTGGAGCCTTGGTCCTCAATCCTTCATGAAAACTGCGTAACATATACAGATGGATTACGTACGTTAAAGGCCAGACGGATAAAAATGACAATGACAATGCAATGTGACAGTGAGTTTTGAGTTTTGAGTATTGAGCATTGAATATGTAAAGAAGCAGACGGAAGAAACATACAGGGAAAATCAATGCCATATCCAATGAATTCTTCATTCAATCCGACCCATAACCCGATCTTCTCGAGTCTTGAGAGAGATGAATGACGAATGAGGAATGACGAGCAACGAGCGACGAGCAGACCATTTTTTCGGGAATCTGGAATCTGGAGTCTCAAATCTCTACACAATGGAAGCATATGCAACAATGTGTAAGAAGATGAAGGTTGTGAAGCTGCGTTACATATTGTTATGATCATTTTCCTCTCATCTCTTGACCCATTGGGATCTGCATGCACAATACACAATGCACATAGATGTAGATTATAATAATGATGGAAATATACCACCTTTTTACTCAGAAACAGAATGATTGAGCATTGAGGATTGAGTCGACCTGGTTGCATATGCATGCATCATATTTTTACTTTTTACTCATACGTAAGCTGAGCTAAAGATGTACTGATCTGATCCGATCTTCTACCTTCTACTGTTGAAAAACCAAAGCAAACCACCGGTCATATCCTGTCTTTTCACCCGTGCATCTACTCCCTCTTTACATAATTGTTTGTCCAGGGCAGCTGATAACTGGTAAAAGTGTGGAAAAATTTTACACATTACACACTACACACAGATGCTCCAACTTATGTCATTATGATTATTGAATATTGAATATTGAATATTGCACATTGAACATTGTTGAGTATAATATTTCCAATTTCCAAGGAAAAAAGTAATCAATTCGTAGGAAAACGTATAGTCAATAGTCATACAAAATACAATACAGATGCAATGCATAAAATGCAACACGAAATATAATATTCAGTGTTTTTTGCTCAATTTTGATTCATTTTCACTTAGGTACTTTGACGCTGGACGTGGCCGTTTATCTCAAAAGTTTAATAGTGTATTAATAGTACACTCAGAGAAAAGTGAGAAGCTGAATGGTGAATGGTGAATGATGATGTCCTATTATTATTCTTGAGGACTATTATTATCCAATTTTCACAGTGACAATTCTCCTTATCCGTGACTAAATGATAAAAGAAAATGAAAGAGAAGAGATTCTATTCTTGTTTTTTAGTGATGTACATGTTGCATATCGTGCACCATAGACAATACATAATATCATCATGACTCTCCCTTTGTTCTGTCAACAATAACAATAACAACAGCAAAAAATGACGTGAATGTGACGCTCAACGTTCAATTCTCAATGCTCAGTTTCAGTTTCAGTTGGGATGTGTATCGTAGATATTTATTTATGTATGAGTCTATTTATATGCGCAATAGACAGTGCAGTAGATGTATCTAGAAGTCAAAGTGGAAGTAGAAATAGACATAATGTTGATAGTTGATAGTTTAGTTAGTTTTTAGTTAGTGTTGAGAGTTGAGGGTGGCGTCGGAGAAATGTGCACAACCAATGTTACAAAATACAGTGGGGGGTTCTCATAGACAAATATAGACTTTCCATTCATCACACTCCAATCAATGCCGAGCTTCTTTCGCATTGGCATTCATCATTTGTGACGAGTCATCTCTCTCTTTATTCACTCGTTCACTCACTCAATCTCTCACACTCTTCACTCTCTGTTCTCTATTCTCTGCTGCTACCGACATCAAAATACAAAATACACATAACATCACGCACAATCCACCACACACTACACAACGGAATACAATAGAATAAATTAGCATAATCTCTATTCCCTTTGCTTTTCCTCTTCATCTCTAATATCCACCAACAACCAACCACAACACTAATGACAATAACTCTTATTTTGATTGGTGTTCCTTTTTATCCTTTTCTATCCTTTTGCATTTATTAGTACATTAAAAATCAAAATATTACAATTTACAATTCGTGCTTTTAAAAGTTTATCCTTAAATTTCATCTGATTTTTTAACTGATTCACAAACTTAATGGATATGACGTATGGCATTTATATTTATGGATACAAAAATTGGAACGGTCTCAAAACCATAGGTTTAACATTGCTGCAATTAGGTATATCATTTTCTTTAAAATGTTTAAAAGTGACCTGTTTTCCTCTATTGGAATATTTTGAGGAAAAAAATATACCTCATCATTTTAATTTTGTCGACTGGAGGAAAAAATGGGAGAATTGAGGAAAAACCTGAAAATCTTAGAATCCATCATCAGTATGAAAAATAAGAAATATAATAATAATTAGAAAATAGAAAGATCGAAGGGGGAAAAAAGGTAAAAAGAACACTTTCAGCAAGTATGAAAAACGGAAAGATGAGGTAAATAAAGGGTTAAAATGATGAGGTATTGAGCATTGAATATTGAATATTGAGTATTGAGTATACATTTACATATATATTGGTTTGGATTGGATTGGATTACTGTAGGAAAATTGGAAAAGAACAGGATAGGATCATCAGCATAATAATAGTAAGAAAAATAATTGGTTGTACATACAGATTCTGTGTTGTGTTGCATGTAATATCCATCTTTGTGAATGTGTGTGAAGGTGACCCAAATGAAATGGAATGGTACAGGATTTCCATTTTTTTCACAAAAACATTTTAAAATCCCACAACTACTCTGTACTCTCTACTCTTATGTTCGTATTCATGTTTTTCTATTGTACATTATGTATTCTAGATGCTTCTCCATTTACAACTGTACAGAGATAATTTCAAGATTTCAAGTATTGAGTATTGGATATTGTGCATTAAGAAAAAAACGGTAATTTACGTAGGAATGGAAGTGGAAATGGAAAAAGGATATTGTTTACATCTCTTATAATTCTTCATCTTCTGTCCACTATTTTTTTTCCAGGAAAGTGGAAAAAAGGGACTACAGACTACAGTTATTGGTTTGGTTTGTGATGGGATTCAAGATCCAAGATCCAAGTTTTTAATCTACAATCTGTTGCTCTTGGGCTTATTGAGCTGTGTATAGCGTGTAACGTAATACAGATATCTACATGTATAATAGTTCGTATACAGTAGACAGTAGATACAGTAGGTATGCATTGTGAATTGTGACTTGAAATAGAAAAATTGGGATTGGAATGAACTTGTTGTTGTTGTTATGAAAGGATTTTGATAAGTGACCAAATGTATGTATATGAACATTGTGTATATTACACAGTTTGATCTGTTCCTTGTAAATCTCAAAACTCAAAACTCAAAAGTACTAACAGTACAGTTAGACGATACCTCTCCTTCTGTGAGAATGAATACTGCTTAAGAGAAAGTACACGTGGGCTATGCACTATACATACAAATGCACAATGTTACTATATACATCATACTGTTATACACGTCCCATATTCCATATTCCGTTGTACTGAAATCCTTCCAAGTTCAAGATGAAGGTCACAACTCATCCCATTTACTGATATTTCAACCCATTTCATCATACTTCATACTCCATACTCCATGCTTCCTTCTTTGATGCTTGGTTCTTGATACTTGACTCATTCAGGTTATAAATAAATAAACGAATAAATAAATGGAAAAGGAGAAAAAAGGGTAGGGTCGACGTCAGACGTCGAAGGGACGATTGGTCGGTCAACTCTATATCTATATTTATACTTGTATTTATTTTTCATCCTTCTCATCTCTCTCCAATACCTATCAAGAATTTAGATAGCCTGTTCACTTTTGGGGACAAAAAGTTCAACTTGAAATCTCTCTCACTCCTCTGTTTATAACTTACATTTACTTCAATTTAAATGTGGTATTATACCAAAATATACGTCCCAACTCCCAATCCTTTATTTTATGAGTGTACAACATACAATCTTTGTATGTACACAAAAATAGGCATCTAAAATCTACAGTCTACAGCTTCTGTATTCTGTATCTATCCATTTATGTACATTGTGCATGTGATCGTATATGTATACAGAAAAATATTTAAGAAAGGTTAATGGCTCATTCAAGGTCCTTTAAAATGTACAGCTACTCCTTTTACTCACGATCCTGATGACTCCAAACTCTAAGTTCCAAACACCAAGTATAAAACGTAGCCGTAGTACATGTTACACTATACTCTATACTCTACACTCTGTAGCAGAAGCCGTAAGGTGTAATAATAGAAATGAGACTTGTCTCATTAGTTCAATCCAAAAATTACTTGTACTTGCAACTTCCAAGCTTGAGTCTAGAACCTAGAATCTAGAATCTAGAGTCTAGATGCTGAATTTCCAAGATTTTTATACTGGTGATAGATTCTCTAATATTTTATTATGTAAATTTGTAAGGGAGCTACATCAATATCAGCACCAATAAAATCCTTTCAATTCTTCCGTTTACGGTCCTCAACTTGAAATTTGTAGATGTAACTTGTAGTGGATAATGGAGAACGGAGTGCATTCTGAATTTCCAATTTGATGCATTTTATTTCTACTTTGTAAAATGTAGAGTGTAGATATTATAAATGGTGACTGTAGGACGTAGAAGAACAACTGTAAATGTAATTGTCCGTCCATCCATCCAGTTATATTACATAATACATAATATTACGTATACACTGTACATTATACATGAATGCATGGATATAAAATTAAAAGGCCCATGGGCTACCTTCAAAATATCTATGTACAATGTACTTCTGTAGATGGTAGGTGGTAGATACTAGATACATAATAATTTTGCTAATGTATAACTCTTTTCGTTGTTGAGAGGAGAACACTCCTTCAAAATCCAAGAATCCAAGAATCCACGAAATGACGGCAGCTAACTGCCAACTCCACAACTACAACTACAACAACAATTATTACGCCTCACTCTCTTATGCAATACGTGTACGTTGTACATAATAAATTTACAGTTACAGTTATCTACATTGTTGCCCAGAACAGAGACAGACACAGAGTACACAACACTCACAAGACAAAATGTCGACAGACAAATTTAGTCTACTTCTTCTTCTTCCGCATCCTTAATTTTTCTCAAACTCTTTCAATGCAGTGTCTCTGTCTCCTTGTAAATTTCTGACTGGAACCTGGAACTGGTAGAAAAATACAATACAAGGGTTATGTTTTTTGAATGCATTTAGTATTTAGAGGACTATATGAGATAGGAGAGTGACTTGAGACTTGAGAATTGAGAGCTGAAAGAACAACGTAATGACAGTTCATATTAGTCTGATACTTTGGACAATTTCCCTTTTCAATTTACCTGGTATTTTTATGTTTATTTATGATTATTGTGAACTCTGAAAAGATACTTTTATAATGAAGATTACCTCTTTTTCTCCTGCATCTTTTCTAGATTCTAGATTCTAAATTGTACACACAAACACAATAGCTGTTTTTTATTTTATTTTCAATCAGTCAGGTAAATGGTAAATGACACTTTCAGTCCACCCTTTTTAACTCAATTGGTTACATAAAAATAACAAGAAGAATATATATACAATCTACAATGTACATTGTACATTGAGCTGTATTGGCTGTTGATCATAAATTAACAGGATTTTTTTATATTGTGTATTTTACCTGCAAAGTGCTGGAATAAACGTTATTATTTATTATCCCTTCTAACTTCTAACGGTAAAGGGTAAAGGTGATTCCTGAAAAATACATAGAGATAAAATAGAATAGAGAAATGTCAGGGCTGAGTCTATGAAGAGAAATCAGCATCACTTGAGGAACATTTCTATCATAAAAGAGTGGAATTGTTTGATGTTTGATGGAATGTGTAAATTAAATTAAATCAGCAAGTGAAGGCTGTAATTGACCTCAACTACATAATTGTTGCTCAACTTGTTGTTGTTGTGGTGTGTAGTAATAATAATTATAAATAAATAAAATATGCAAAAAATATTTCAGCAACAATTAACCAACTGTCAGACTTTAGTACTAAACACTAAACACGTAACATGGATGACTTTGAAACTTGATGCATTGAAATTGGAAAGGTGATACATTGAGCATTGAGTATTGAGTTTGAACAGTATATCATATTACACGTAATCGACGCTCCAAGTCAAAACGTCTAGAGTCTAGATTCTAGAGTTTAAAGTGATGAGTGTAGAGTGTAGAGTGTAGACTGAGTGTGGATTGAATAGGCGAAGAAGGTAAATTAAATTATCTGTCTATTGTCTATTATTAATGAAATCTCCTGGGGTCAAACATACTTGTACAATGTAAGCTGTACTCTGTACTCTGTACGATGCACATACTTATATGTACAGAGTTTTACTTGGTCTCAAATTCTCTTCTGGTTCTGGTTTTGGTTCTTCTCTTCTCGTTTGATGAACGGATGAATGAAAGAATGAATGAAAAACGATTAGTCGAATGAGAGATAGATGAGGCGAGATGAGGTAACAGCAGCAGGTGTTTTGGCTCACTCTCAATGCTTCTTCTTCTTCTTGTGATAAAACAGTTTGCCACACGACCGTAAGTGAATAGTGTGTACAAAATCCACATGTGAATACATATGAGCATGTGTACACAATACACAGTGTACATAATACATAGTGTATAGTGTACATAAAGTCTTCATCCAAGGGTATTGTACCATCCATATGATTCTCTTCCTCCTCTTCCTCCTCTTCCTTCTCTTTACTCTTCACTCTTACGTAACCTATTCTGCGGTTACAGTGTACAACGTAAACTGTAAAAAGATTCTGGACCCTCTTCTCCCTTTCTCAAATCTCAAATCTCAAGTAAAAAGGTTCAATGTTCAATCCTGAATACACTTGTCGGTCTCGGTTCTGTGACGTAATACTAAATACTAAATACATACTACAAAGTACATCTTGTCTTGAGTCTAGAGTTTTGAGTTTTGACATCATCCTTATTGAAATTTGAAACAAGTGTAAACAAAATTATCTGTAAATGGACAATAATAACTTGTACAATGTACATCTTTGATTGATGTCTTTTTTACCTACAAAGAGGAAGAAGAAGAGATAATGTGTAAAGAAAACACCATGAACCATGTGTAAATAAATAAATATCTATTCAAATCCACCATGTACATTGTACATTGTATATACAAAATACAAATACAAATACAAATACAAATAGAAATTGTGTACCCAGCTCCACTTCACCACCCGCCACTATTTTTTACACTCATTATCCTTCATTGTTACTAGTTAGTAGTGTGACTGTAAAAAGTACTGTACAAAGGAGAAGGAAGAAGGAAGATGAATCAACAATTGAGCGTTGAGCATTGAGCGTTCAACATATACTGAAGTATTAAGTATGATATTATTGGCTCCCATTGTCACCTTATTCTATTACATTCATGTACATTCACAGGATTAGGTACCAGACATTAGAAATTAGAAATTAGACAGCAACGGCATGACAAATGACTTTTTCCTCCTATGTACAATCATACGTGCATATGAATGCTTTGTGAATACAAACGTTTTTTCAGTCCAGTCAAAGAACACAGTACCGAATCTAGAATCTAGAATCAAGAATCACGAATCACGAATCACGAATCAAGAATCAGTGATGGACGGAAACAATGGAGACAAAAGGACGTACCAACAATCAGTTGTCAAAACAGTGTTTAAACACTTTATATTTAGTTACTCAACCTGCCAAAACCGTTCAAAATACATAACTAAATAGAATCTATATTACTTTGGTTTTGCATTTTGCATGCATGTTTTTTAGCCGTTAAAGCTTTGTAATTTGTAATACTTATGGAATATAAATTCTTACTATTCAATTCTAATTTCACTTTTGTTATGAGTTATGAGTAAGGGTGAGTTTTGAGTTGTGAGTAAGTTCGGTTGCAAGTTGCGAGTATTTGATATTTGATATTTGTAGGTACAGAGATAAATTAAAAAGGGAAATGAAGAGCTCATATCAGTAGATACAATCTTGTGGAAGAATTAGATATTAGATAAGGAAATACTCGTAGCTTATAGCCTATAACAGCGTTTGTTGTTTTCTAAAAAAGAAGTAATAAGTAATTTAGGTATGAAAAGGAAGGAAGAAGAAGAAACAATTTTGCATTCTCATTGCTAATATAAGTTGTAAGTTTTTTTGTTCACTCTTGAGTCTCAAGTCTGTCGGACTAAAATAAAAATGTAGTTACTTGTTCATCCTTTTAGTTTTGTAGCTTTTTAGCTTTGGCACTTTACCTGTGAAGAAAAAATAGGGATTGGAGGTATTAGAGGAGGAAACTCCAATTAAAAATTCTCATGTATAATTTTATACTGATGAAAATGGAATTTTAATGTGGCTCGTTACATCATGTATAATGTGTATAATGTATGTATATTCTGAGTTCTGAGTACCTAGTATCTAATATCTATAAACACCAAGACATTGAGTACAAGTATTGTAAATAGTAAATTGTAATCTGTGTATCTATTATCTATATAAGCGTAAATATGTGTATGTTGTGTGTTGTGTATCTGTTGTAGTGTGAACGTGGGACTGGACTCATAAAATTGTTCAAAACAGTGAGCACTCATCATAATAATGATAATTGTACATGATTTTAAATGGCTCTATTTTAACTCTCGCAGTACCAGTAGCAGTAAGCAGTAAGCTATGAGTCCAAATTCTACAGCCTACAGTCTACAGTCTACATTTTACATACATAAAGGAATAAAATTAAAGGAGTAAAGTGCCATGATATGACGTGTGTACACGCAGTAATATTCTATTAGTCGACAAGCAGAGCATAATTCATCATACATACATACATACATATGCATACATTTTGTAGATGTGCATAGATGGGAAAACAAATGGTAGATATTTTCCACACATGACCCGACCTCTCTCTTTCCCTCTCTCTCTGTCTATTCTCAAGCATAATCAAGTTACATAATTATATTATGCTAGATACTAGATATGCTAGATATAGCTGTATTATATTATTACAACGTATTTTGGAAGAGCACATTGACAGAAAAAAATCAACTTGTACTTGCGATTATTATCAGCTGTAGCTAGTCTGGAAAATTACTCTGCAAATAAGCTTTATATTTTGTGTTTTGTACCTATTCTGTACTCGTATTCTAAACTCAAAGCTCACGTTGGTTACTGACTGTAGTAAATAGTAAAGTTGATAAAGATAAAAGTTGAAGGAAGTCTGGTGTAGAAAAGTGTAATATCATGAAAGAAAAAATAGTGCGTATGATGCGTATCTCCAATCGCCAACTGAATCAAACATCAAGCATCTAGATTCAAGAACCAAGAATCAACAATCAAGGCAAGGCCAACCACATAAGCCAAAGTCAGCAGTGTTACACATTGAACATTAAACATTAACCAGTACACTTTACGCATTAAATTTTACACATGTGAATGTATGTTTATAGCTCACTCATTATTCAAAATGCTCACATCCTTCAATTTTACCTACACTACTGTATTGACTATTTGACTACTACTTTATTTTTGCAACTAGAGAGTCAAATACTTGACAATTTTATTATAATTTTATACATAATATTCATATTTAATGAGCATTTCTTGTTCAGTTTTCAACATCTTGAAATACTGCTACAAAATATCTACCTACAACCTACAACCTAGATGAACACGTGTGAGAATCCTTTACTCGTCTGCGTTTCCTCCTTTCATCACTTCAGCATTCAGCATTCAGCTTTCGGCTTTTATATTGGATTTACAATTACAATAAACCTCAAAAATCGGTACTAAAGGTTTCAACGGTTCAATAAACATGGCATAAAAGATCTTACTCTCACTCAGCAGTCAACAGTCAACAGTCAACAGTCAAATCTCAAATGGTTCAAAAGTGAATCAATCTATCGTGAAAAACTGAATGATTTCTTGGATATGAAATATGGATTATGAATTATGAACCACGGCAAATGACAAAAACTTTAAACGTCAAAATACAAATACACAGATGTGCCTTGTGTGAGACTTGAGTCGTCAATCGTCGTGAATGACATAAACTGCGGACCGCGATATAAAAATGCGTATGGAGTATGGAGATGTAAATTTCTTTTAAAATGTCTAAGTTAAAAAGGTACACCGTGCAAGCAGACAAACATAAACAATAAACATGTATGCTGATATTTATGTACATTTATTATTTAGAATTTATTATTAATGTAACCAACAACAAACAACACACATAAAGAATCATGGTCAAGCATTTCCGCATTTTAAGCTTAGTTGACGGTTGACAGGCTGTAATTCTGTAGTATACGTTTACTTATGTTGTATGCTTATGTGTTATTTCTCCTTTGTTGTCTAAATAAGGAACAGAACAAGAGTAAATAAATAAACAAATAAATAAATAAATGCATTTAAAAGGTAAGATACAACAGTTATTGTTATTATAATATTTTGTTCCATTAAATTAATAAATGTACCGACCTTTCTTAGTTCTTAGTTCTTAGTAGTTAGTATAAAAAATAAATACGATGTTTAAATGTTAAATATCTTACAGAATAAATGACATGTAGAATGTAGAATGTAGACTGTTGACTGTAGGCTTTTGCTCGTAAAAAAGAAAACATTGTTTGAGGTTTCAGCTTTGAGTTTTGAGTCATTACAGTTTAATTTTGTTACGAAACAATCGCCACAGTAAAAGTGATGGCTATTCAAATCTGATATGTGAAATCTACTGGAGGTCCAAAAATCACCGACGGACATTCAAGCACAGTGCATTTGAATAGACATATCTATATCTATACATACTAC
>JAQGBH010004918.1:0-15533 GCA_034698265.1 Sminthurinus aureus
TAGGAAATTTATTTACTGGTGCGTTGTTTATTTTAAAATTTAGTCGATTCAGTTATTTCGCAGGTGCAGAAATGCGTTGCATGTAGAATACAGAATATAGAGAATAGAAAGATCAAGGATCAAAGAGAGTTTAAAAAATTCATTCTTTTTTGTTCAAAAGTTTTTGTATTTTCTCTTGTCTTCTATATAGATTTACCTTTGCAGCATCCTTGAGATTTTGTCTGATAAGAATAAAATCAGGTTGGAAGGAACGTGTGATCTTTTGTCCATCTTTCCACGTAGGATAGCTGACAACACATCCGAAATCTGAACCGGCCACAACAGATAACTCTGAGAATTCCGCCTGTTCTACCCGTAAATCCAAATCATTGATTTTCTTTGACTTGAAATATTTTGACCAATCTGTATTTTCATCATCGATGACAAGAAGTATAAGACAATTTTCACTACGGGGTGGAAGTCGATTGTTTGCTTGGGATTGACCTTGACCGATTTGCCCTGCAGATGCCATTACACTCGATGTTAAATTACTAGTTACTTCCCTAGCCACTCCCGTCAATGATTGGACTCGTTGTAAGAATCCCGTTTTTGTTGGTGAGGTGGGAGCGGACGTTGTTCTAGGGTTTATTGGTGCTTGTTGTTGTGGTTGTGCCCCAGCTCCAGCTCCCGGTCCAGCCCCACTTGGTGGCGGTTGATTTTGTCCAGGTCTAGTAAAATTTAGATCTTGTGGTGGTACTTGTCCCGGAGTTGTGCTTGCCGGTCGGGCTGGTTGAGGAGGTGGAGGCTCTCGTGGAACAGCACCCGGAAGGGGAAGTCCATCAGGCCCAATTTGACTTTCATCATACTCCGATGACAAGTCACCTTCATTTTAATATAAAAAAAAAAAAAACAGGTTCATTTCACAAAGCTACAAATTTTTCAATAAAACGTACGTTATATCTTAAATATATTCTATAATATTATCTTTATTTTTTTTAAATAATTCATTTTTTCCTACCGGAGCTGAAGCGTCTTTTCAAGTAATTGACATTAGTTGAAAAGGACTGTTTAAAGGCTGAAAAATTAATTTTGGGGCTGCAATAGAACAAAGTACAGTCAAAAATAATAATCATTATACATGTTATTTTAAATTTCAAATAAAAGTTTAATGAATTTGAATAAAATACCTTTTTACATTTGTGTTAGCCATAAAAATGTGCACTTTTTACTTTAAAAATGGTACACACAATATTCTTGTAGTTTGTAGTTTGTTAACCTGGGATTGGAACCCGCAAAGAAGGAAACCTTTTCTCTGTCTATTGTCACGGATTTAATTGGAGGCTACAAAAAGCCACCAATTGCCTGTAAAAATTAGAGACACAAACAGAGGATAAACAACTTTAATGCACATCCATAATCCGTAGCTTAAGCACAAGAAGAAGAACAAGGACCAAAGAGCAGTGGAGAAAAAGAATAAAATTCCTCAACTTGTATTTTCTATTCAATTATGCTGCTCTTCCACTCTCTCGTTTCTCGTTTATATCCACAATCAATTTTATTATAATATACGTATTAGAAGGTAAGTACGTGCAGCGATCTCAGTATTATTGAGAAATGAGTATCACGATAGTATATTACAGTGTATTATGTTTTATAAATTACAAGATCCATTTATATTATATCATACACACATGACATATTATGTACAGCACAGAACAAAATGGTCTAGTTTCTGGATTTTAGATTCTAGATTCTAGATAGAGAATCTCTGTTCTGTGTGTGATTATATGTACGACATGGGAATGGAATGATATCTGAAAAATCTGTTTTAGATTCCAATCATGATTTTGACTATTTTCTGTTTGGCGACACTCGCTCTTGTCATATCATTATTGATTCGACATTTGTAAAGTAATATGTGCTACCAGACTAAACTAAACCAAACCAAACCAAACCAGACGCGGATATTTTCTTCATACTTTATACACATTCTATATTCTCTATATTTTGTATGTTCATATCATATCGTATCATGTCATTCATGAATATACCTATCCATAAGAACTTTCATCTAATAATACGGAATACGAAATACGTGCATCTTCTATCTGTGTTCTGATCGAGAATCGTGAGTTCCACCCATATAACACAGCACAGAGCGAAGGGCATAGGTAATACTGATAATAAAAAGATATGGAGAAAGTACATATTACACGCGTGATATCAGTACATAGAGCTCATAGCTTCAACTTTCATTCTCTATTCTCTATTCTCGGTATCTCTCCCTCTCTCTCTCTCTGCCTGTCTTACACGTTACACGTCTGTCTGTGAAATGTAATGTGTGTAATGTGTAATGTACATAAGGTATAAATGCTGGAATATCCAGAACCGAGAATGGAGAATCGAGAGTATCGAGAGTATCGAGAGTATCGAGTATCAAATATAAAAAGGATGTCAAGTCTAATTTTATTATGGTTATGGAACAGTATACAAAATTTGTATACTTTTTGATGCTATAAAATATGATAGAATGTCGGTTGGCTGTTGGTTTGAAAGTTGCAAGTTGGAAGTTATATAAATAAAATAAAAGATATTACGACTACTGACTACAGACCACAGAAAGTATGAGGTTTCTTGTGCTATAATATTTATAATATGTACGGATCCTCTGCTATACATAAATCTGAAAGACAGCTAGCTGAGAACTGAGAGCTGAGAGCTCAGCACACGTCAATTCTTCATGGTAGAATGTTGAATTCGAATTCGAATTCGGATATTGGACTTTGACTTCGTATTTTCGAATAGAAGTCATATTTTTTGTCCTGTACAGTCCGGAGTCAGTATTCAGTATTTCATCTGTAGATTATAGACTGTAGACTTTCTGAATGTTATATTATGTATTGTATCCTTTGCCAAAATGGAAAATATTCAGAGTGATGACGACAATGTTTGTAGTTTGTAGTTTAGATATAAATGGCATTAGGGATTATATTTTTATTTATAAACAATGCACAATGTACAATGTACACTGTACAGTGTACAGTGTATACTGTATACAAATGTATATTATATCCTATCATCACATATCAGTCGATCTGGAACCTAGAGTTTCTGATATGCTATTTGATATGTAATGCAACATTCAACATGCAAAATAATATCGACATTCCCAGTTATATTTTGTATTTATGCAGGAATCATGAATAAATCACATTACGCTATAAATAGTATCAAACATCAAGCTCATTTCAAGCATAAAATATAAAATAGAGAGTCCCTTAATATGTGCCGAATACGATACCTCAGAGTCCTATAATGTACTATATAACATGCTCATAATTCATAACATAATATAATTGAGGTAAAGTGAAAGATACCACAAAAGTAACCGACACCAATAGTGAATAGAGAGGAAAGTTTTTAAACACGGGCATCTATAAACGAGAAAGGAGAAAGGAGAAACGAGGAACAATAATAATAATTGCAATTAGAGGTACTTTCACATTGCATAATCTGATCCAAATCTAATTATTATAACCAAATTAGGTGCACAATAAATGAACAAAGTTCCCTTCTAATTTATCTCAGCTTCTCCAGCTATACTTCCCGCACACAACAAGTACATATTAACTGACTTTGGACAATGGCACTAGGCACTAGACCTTTTTGTGGTTAATTGGGAACTGGGCGTATTGACCTAACTCAATAGAATAATATTTTTGTAATTTGTATTATTTTTGCTACAAGTGGTAAAAGTTTGAGCAGATATTTTTTTAAATCGATTTTTGAAGTAGAAAATAATTTTTTTGAGATTTGATATTGAAAATAATTTTTATTCTGTGTACATTGTACATTGTATTTATGTGTATTTCTTCATGTGTCGTAATTCGTAATTGTAATCAAAATTCAAGCTAAACATAATCTTAAGATTAGTATTATTTTTTACTTTATAAATTATGAGTTATTCTTGAAATTAAATTTTAAATGACAAGTAACACACAAAAAATAATGAACATTCTTTTCGCTTCAAAATATTGGTTTTAAGTCGTTTTTGTTGATTTTAAATTTGAAAAATTCTTGATAGTCGTTTAAAAAAATGTAAAATATCAGCTTCATGTGTTCACTGAATAAAATTCATCAAATAAAAACAAAATATTTTTTTATGTATATCATAATGTATAAGCAAAACATGTGTCGCGTGTCAATAAAAATTTATCATTTTTTATGACAAATCATGTTCACTTAAAAGATGACAGTCACGAATCAAGAATCAATAAGTACAAAGTGTAAAAGATAAAAGTAACATCCTTTGTTTATACGCTAAATTGGCTAAATAAATAATTCCTTTGTAATTTGTACGCAATACACAATTACTATTTACTACACACAGTTCACTTTCACTTGCATTTATTTTCATTTGATTTGTTTTGATGTGAAGGTGCCGAGGGCGAGGACAAGGACGAAACACTCCCATTAAACTCTTACACAATGTAACACATAATGCATAATATACACAGTGTGTAGTGTGTACACACTCTATACTCTATACTCACATAATTTGCTTACACTTTCTTCACAATTCACACATTAGGCTATTGAAACTTTTACCACTATCTTTATTTTTCCCCACCCAAAACCCAAATTAGTTAATAGAGCATTTATCATTTGTACACATGCACATTTTCATTATCTTTTTTCTTGTTGTATTTTATTAGATTGTGGAATCTAGATTCTAGAATTTGGAATTCTAAATTATACCATAATAAAAACACTTTTTGTTTTCTAATTTTCTAGTCTCCTTTCCCCGAGGACACAACACAGACTCAATAAAATAGAGTTCATAATAGTTGATTGTTTATAATGAGCACATGTAAAATGTAGAATCTAGAATCTAGAATCTAGAATGTGGATAATTAACCAAAAGAGAAGAGAATGTAATTATTATCTATTATTTATCTTAATTTACCTGAAACAGTAGAAGACGAAGAAGAAGATATGTAGGATGAAGGATGAATAGGAAGATAAAGCGAGGGCGAGGAAGAGAAGGTAATTAACTGAGAAGAAAGTCCTCAAATATCTTTATTCTCTACACTGTACACTTAGCACGCATAAATACCAAAACCAACACTAAAATCAAGACAAGAGTCAAGAGGAAGTGCAGAGGAAAATATATGAATTAGATATCTTAAAGGAAAGGGAATATCTCGTCAATCTGCAGCACATACGAAACCAACACTGCCGTCGTCATACAGCCACATACAGATACAGAGAAGGAGACGGAGACAGACACAAACACAGACACAGGCAGTAGTCAGTCCAGTTACAAACTCAAACTCCAGCTCAAACTCAGGAGAGATAGATACTCGGAATTGCGAATGAAGCAGCACAATCTACACTCGCAACCTCTCAACTCTCAACTCTACCAACTAGTAGTGGCACTAGTTGTGCTGTAGACTGTAGCACACACACTTTGAATACGTCCAAAGGGAAGGGTTTCTATACTCTATAGCTTTCTTCGTTCTCTCTCTGTCTTTTCTCCTACTCTGTACTGGCTTTCCCTCTCTTTCACTCACTATATACGTGCATACGTACTCAGTATTTACATAATATGGAACATACTCTATACACTATGCACAAAGCATATAGTTTACCATGGGTAAAATACCGCATACGCTTTCTACTTTCTACGTTCTACTCTCTACATTCTACACGCTACACTCTATGCTCTACAACCTACAACAACTCGACTCTATTTCTCGTCAAATGAGCTTCAAAACCGGTTGTGGTAATTCACATTTCAAATCCACAAAGGACAAATGTGTTCCGAGTAAAGAGTAAAGACGAAAGAATGAACAAGAAAACGAGAGATTGTGTACCGTGTGAATGGGAAATTGTGAATAGAAATTACGGATGTCGGATGTGTCTTTAGTCTTGAGTCTGGAATCTAGAGTCTAGAGTCTAGAGTCTTCAAATAATGAAGACGATCCAGACTCCAGACGATGTATGTAGTATGTAGTATGTACAGATTGCAGAATGACGAGATAAAATACCCTGGAATTCGTCTAATCGTAAAATTTAGGTTTGACTGTACATCACACTGTACTTTGCTTTACATTTCTCCTTTGTGCAGAGTGTAGTTTGCTTTTTAGTTTTCCTTATATATTCGCTTGGCTGATTTGGCTTGGGTTGTTTGGTTTGGTTTGTCTAGTTTTGTCTACACCAGACTCTATAGACTCTTGAGAATAAAATAGAGAGTGAGAAGTATGATGGAGACTATTGAGAGAAACAGAAAAGGGAGAGGACAACCAACATTTGTGTATTTCCTTTTTCCTTGCACCACTTGGAAAATCTTATCTTTGATGAGTTTTTAGTTTTGACCATATTGTGAATTGTGAATTGTGATATTGATGTTTGTCGTCGTCTACTGTCTACTGTTTACTTTTGGCGGTTTTTATAGGTATCATTTTCATGTGTACTTTTTGTTTTGTCTATTTAGTATGTATGTATTGGGGTATCTTGTTGATTCTTCCAGTAAATGTACTACTACTGCATCAAATATATTGTGCAATGTAGAATGTAGATTGTAGACGGATTTCAAGGTGGTTGCTCATTTCTTCTTTCTTTCTTTTCCGTCTAGAATCTAGAACCTAGGAGCTAGAACCAACAACTCGTGTTCTTCGTTTCCTATCCTAGTCCGTCCTAGTGTAAAGTGCATGGTCCACAGAATACAGAAACGAGAAGACAGAAGACGAGGGAATTATATAAAGTATAAAGATATGGAGTGTGGATAGACGGTAGATAGATAGATAGATACATAGCACATAGAATACAGAATACAGAACATAGAACATAAAGAGAAAAGGAAAGATACCTACATGAAGATTTAAGAGAGAAGGGAAAAGGGAGGAGAAAGAAGGTGGAGTAAAAGCTGAGGAAACTCTCACTCTCTTTCTCGCCTTTACTCAAGACTCAAGTCTAGAGTCTAGAGTCTAGAAACTAGAGTCTCGCGTATCAGATAGATAGATAGTCAGAGAGATGTGCAATATACACAAGCATGTGTCTAGTGCCTACCTATTATCTATACTCTCCTTTACTTTCGTAAAATACAGTAAAGTACAGAAGAGTAAAGAAAAGAGTAGAGTGCGGAGTAGAGTGAGAAGCGGTAGTCAGCAGTATAAAAAATATAGTAAAATAGATTCTCTCCTTTTTCTGTCCTTGTCTATTTTTTCCCTTCTGCTTTTTCGTCGTTAATATAACTGAAGAAGAGAAGAGACGTTTTCTTTCTTCTTTCCTTTATTTTCTCGTTCATGTACAAAATGTACAATATGCAATGTTCAACGTTCAATGTTCATACACTCCACTCTATTCCTAAAATTGAACGAGTAAAAAGTAGCAAGCGACTCTCTTTGTACGTAATTGTACACAAGTGAAAGAGTAAGTGAGTTGAGCGCTGAGCGTTCAACGTTGAGCATTGAACATTGAGTACAACGTCAACGTCTCTCTTTGAAGACATTGCAGAAATTGAAGAAAATTGAATAATTCTGATAGCCTAACTTTCTCTTCTTCTTTTTTACCCTGTTTCAAATTTGCAGTTTGTAGGCTTCTTGCCTCTCTCTCTCTCTCTCTCTCTCTCTGAATTCTGCATTCTGCCTCCTACATCCTACCTACAGCAAAAAACTGAAAACTGACTACTGCAAATTTAGAACACAGAATACAGAATACAGACTCTTTGACCTTTTTCACGTCTGTTTTCTCTTTTCTCCTTTCCCTTTTTTCCTTTTGCCGTTTGCCATTCTACATTCTACATTTTCCACTCTTCTGTTTCTTGTTTTTTGCTTCAATGGCCCAATGTAAAATGCACAGCTCAACACGGTTATGTTTTATGGTTATGATTATGAATATGATTATTATTGCTGTTAATATACCCGTATAATTCCTTTAGAACCCAGAACCTCTCCTACCTTTTTTCATTTTCTACAGGCTAAACACATGGTGATAATGAAGACAAAGACGAAGAGGACGAGGACGAGAAGAAGGTTGAAAAATTGTGATAAAGAAAAGGAAAGCACGCAAACCCGAAACCCAAAACCCAGAAAAGAAAAAAGGATGAAACAGCCTGTTTTTTATTATACGCCTGTAATGGGTAATTCACATAGGGACTTTTTGTATTTTCTATTTTGGCTCATTCATTCTGTATTCTGTATTTTTTGTAGTTGGTAGATTTCTGAATTTTTTATTAGCCCTATTTCTCGGAATTCGGAATTTCGGAATAATGCCCAATGCCCATGGACATTGTACATCGTAGATTGTACACTGTACATACACAAAAGGGTATAGGCACACTAGACAGTGGATAGGTAATAGGTACTAACGACAAGATTCAGGATCGAATTTGGAATTTGGCTCTGGCTCTAGCTCTATTTTTATACTTGGATTTACAACACAAACAAACTCGTGAATTGTGAATGTGAATAGCACTCGTTTCTTTTCCCCATGTATATTATGTATATTGTATATGTATAGTAAATAGATTGATTATAGGGGAAGGAATAACGGCTGTAGGTTGTAGTTGTAGTTTTAGGTTGTAGTAAATTGTCAATAGTACAAGTACTACTCGTACTTGTAAAATTGTGGAGAAAGCATAGCAAAAAAACGGGGAAACGGGGAAAGGCAACGCCAATTTCCAATGGATAAAAGAGACGGAGAGAAGGAGAGAAAATGTGTGTACTTGACTACTTGCAATTTTCAACGACTTGACTATGAGGTTTGAAGATGATGATGGCGTGATGATGTGCATGGAAAAAAAAGTTGAGGAAGTGCAAATAGTAAGAAGAATTGGAGTGTGTAATTTACCTTTTACACTACGCGGTGGGTACACCTTGGTGTTTTGGGTATAGTGTAAAAATGTACACTATATACACTATTGCTTTGTACATACTACATACCACGATACTCTAGAGTCTAGACTCTAGACTCTAGGTGAAGTAGAGATAGAAACAAGTTTTGCACATTCATTCCCATCCGGATCTGTACATTGTGCAACTTGTACGACGTACGACATACGAAGAAATACGGATGACGGAGAAATCCTATTCCTATTTGGACATTTAACTGAAGATATTGGTAGGATTTGGTTTTATCTGGTCGGGTCTAGTTGGATTCGGTATGGCTGGTTGGTTTTGATTTTTGATTCTTTCATGCTTATGTTATGGAGTGTAGAGTGTAGACTATAGAGGATGGAGGATGGAATGAATGTGTAGAGTGTGAATAGGAGTTTCCATTAGTTCCATTGGATTTAGCATCTAACATGTAGCTGTCGTAAGCTGACAGTGAATAGTATAGTCTATAGCCTATAACATTCAAGAACAAGGAACAAGAGACAGGAGAAAGGAGATACATATGCTGCATGATTTCATAATAATATAATACGGAATACTCAATACTCAATACACTCTTGATATTTCTCCATCCTCCAACCTCGAGTCTCGAGTTTGAATATATTCTCAATTCTCAATTCTCAATATTATATAGTCAATAGTCAATACTAGTTTTGTTACCCATTATTTCTATTACTATTGCTACATTACATATGTATATCCTGGATGTTGGGTATTGGACATGGATATAAAATGGATGGAGCCAGAACTCTGAGGACTCAGGAAGGAAACAAGAAACAGGAGCAGCTAAAGTATAGAATCTAGAATATAGAGTTGAGTTTACACTTTAAAATTACCCAGCATGACATAATATGTGTATTGTGTATTGTCTACTGTCTACTGTGTAAGTGTATTGGCGATGGCTGTGCAGTGTACAGTGTACAGTGTACAGTGTACAGTGTACAGTGTACAGTGTACAGTGTACAGTGTACAGTGTACAGTGTACAGACTTTAAACTTTCAAGGCTAAATTCAAATTTAAATGTAAATCTTTTTCTTTGGCTACACACATACAACTCGAGCCATTTCGCTCGGATGGTTCAACTGGACTCAGTTTCATTACACATGTAAATTGTGGCTACTTACCGCTGTATAAGGCCACCCTGCTTC
Source organism: Sminthurinus aureus (assembly GCA_034698265.1). Classification (NCBI taxonomy): domain Eukaryota; kingdom Metazoa; phylum Arthropoda; class Collembola; order Symphypleona; family Katiannidae; genus Sminthurinus; species Sminthurinus aureus. The sequence continues at coordinate 10,025 of JAQGBH010004918.1, forward strand.
TGTGGTATCCCTCAAGAGGGTCTCGATGTGGGTGGTGGTTCCGAGCTCGCGCTGACAAGTCAAGGTCCTACCGCCACTCGTAAACGAAATAGTCACATGAGCAACTGGATGATCTGGCACTGAAACACAAAATACAAATACAAATACAAATACAAATTACTTGAACCTTTTAGAGCTGCAACTTGAAACGTTGAAAAGTTGAAAAGGTCTAAAGTCTAAAGTCTAATTCATCATAATCACTAATTACCAATTGCCGTTTAATATTTAGCATTTACGGATATGCGATAAAATAGTGACAAAAGAAAAAAATAGTGACAAAATGTCTCAGAGAAACACATGACAAAACATGGGGTTAGAATTATTTTATTTTATAAAAAATGTACAATATTTTTTGATTTTGGATTTTGGATTTTGGATTTTCCACTTACAAACTCCGGCTTTGCTGAGTGTGAGTATGAATAATAAAGGAACTCCCTGACCAGCTGTTGCCGATTTAGCCTTTATATCACACTCGGGCAGCACAGAAGTGCCTGGCTTCAGATCGTATGAACATGTATTCATCGGTCCGATAATCTTGAATGTTACCGTTTCACCAGCTGTCGGCTCTTGACTCAACTGACTCAATTTTGTAGCCACATTTTCTACAACATACAAGACATTTAAAATCATTAAGAGTTTTGAGCTACCAAATAACAAGCTGGGATCAAATGAATAAATAAATGAATGAATGATTAAATCGAGTATTTTCAATTACCGTCCTTTCCCCCTTTTTCCTCATGAAACAAACTACGGTCTGAAAGAGAAAACCAGAGCTTTTTTTTGTTTTTTATTGAGAAAAAAAAGAAATATTTCCCTCAAGATTACAACTTTCAAATTTTAAATTTCAAAACGTCGTCATCGTCATTACATTGACATTAGTCATGAGATCAAGTAAATTCACGAATGAAAACTTTGAGGAGGAAGTAAAAATTACAAGAAAAAAATACAATTTAATCCGTCTTACCCATTGATTTGATGTTCCGGGGATTTGCTGGGCCACAAACTTCATTGTGCTCATTGTGTCGTGGAGGTGCCACGGACGCCTTGACGCAGGTCGAAGTCAAGCTCAAACTCAAAATGAAAGTAAGAAAAGAAATTAGCAAATTAAACCGAGCAGGCTTCATCATCAATCTGCAGATTTTTTAAAAGCCCTGGATCAAATTTACAATTTACACGGGTTGCGATTTTTAATAGGAAAGCCCAATCACATCAAACCAAACCAAACCAAAAGAAACAGAACAAAATTTGACAATTGACAATTGACAAGACTGAAATACTCTTCTTTTAATTTGAATGTACTTTGGGGGGTAAGCTGAATAATATTTATACTGGAATTGAGTCAACAATTTGAAAAGAGAAAATGATGAATGATTGATTTTTGCAAGAGCCTTGAGCTTTTATACTCTTTACTCTTGACTCTTGACTCTTGACTCTTCTCAGTTTCTTTTTTCTGGTCTGCCGGAGAACAAACAAATAAGTGTGAAAATTAATAAAAAAAAGACAATTGTTGCACAATTATCGTCTGCTCATCCGTTTTCCATTTTACCTGTAATCTTTAGACGGCAGACGGCAGACGTTTGTTTTTGTTTTTTTTGTTTGACTTTTAAGCAATAAACAATAAATAAATAAATACAGACACAAAAATGGAATGATGCAAAAGAAAAAAAGTGCGAGAGGCGAAAGAGTTTTCAAACAAATATTTAAGTTGACAAACCTTTTTTTATACGACCAAATTGGCACACTTGGATAATGGATAAACAGTGGACAGCGGACAGACACCAGACACAGAGTTTGAGATAAGCACTTTATCTGTCCTCAAAACTCCAATATCCAAACTATATACATAACTGGGGCATGTGTAAAGTGTACATTCAAAACTCAAAAATCAAAACCATCTAGAATGTAGATAGTGGATAGGAAAAGGGAAGTCTGGTGGATGGATTTTTTCATTTTTCAGCAGGACCCAACATATTTAATCTGAAATCACCTCAGATTTTTTTTGTCTCTGCACTCTGCATACATTTAGACATAGATATTTTGACATGTTTTCTTGCTCAGTATCAATTGATCAATTGGCATTGCAGCAACATGATGGATAAATAACATAGGAAGGTGATGAATGACGAAGGGAAAGCAGATCAAACAACGATTTTTATCTACGACTGTGTAAAATTACACATTCAGCTTCACATGTCACATCACAAATTCACATATCAAAATCCAAGTATGCACAATGCACATTGCACAAATCACGAAAGATTCTTAAATACTCAATCAGAAGCTGATTTTGACTAGGCAAATTCTGAGATTCTCTTATTTTCTTGAAAATGGATGACTAGTGCGGCCCAGTCCAGATTACAGCAAATACACATGAAAAAATGAAATGCATAAGAAATAAGCTAATTATTTTATTCTCATCCTTTGCTGTAGATTGTAGATTGTAGTCATTGTAGATATTTTGTACAGACTATGGGCCACAAAAAATTATCTCGAGTGAACGAGCACAGTCAACTCTGAATTTTCAAGTCTCCATTTCACATTTTCCATGCTTGTTGTAAATACGATAAAAGTAGAATGTCAAGTATTATTTTTTGATACTGGATTTTTTATTGTACATGATTCCATTTATCCTCTGTCCCGAAAGTTTAAACTTGCACCTGGACTCAAAACGTTAGACACCGAGCAGAGGTAAATAATTTGTTATTCGCTGAAAACTGAAAATTTTCAATGGAATTTACAATACAAGAAAATGGAAATGTTCCCGGAAACATTCCCGAGCATTTATTATGTATTCCCGCTAACGATGAAATTCCTACTTATTTTAAAGGCATATTTTCCAACGGTTTGCTGTTTGCTTTAGTCAGAACGCTTGTGCTATTTCATGCTCTTCACTCTTCATACAATACACAAGGCAAGGCGAAAATAGTAAAAGATGAAAATGACAAGGTGAAACAGTTTGAACATTTTATCAATATTAAATGTTAAATGTGTTAAATTTACGTAGTCAATGCGTCTACGTAAATTCAAACGCAGAAAACAGACAAAAAATCAGTACAAAAAATTAGACTGGTGTAATCATAGAAATTTGCACTGGACACTGGACACTGGACTCTGGAGTCGAGACATAAATGAGAATTTAAAAATTCTTTTTCACATGAAATATGAAAATTGAACAGGATTTAATGGTCCATTTGCATAAAGTTTGGATTAATCTTGGTTGACATTGACATTGACATTGACATTGCAGTAGGTGAATCCTTGAGCTGGAAACATCCACACTATTTTTATCAATTTCTGTGTACTTTGTACAATGGACAAAGAGATGGATATCACAATGTCAAAGTCAAAATCAAGCGTCAAGGAGGCTCCAAATTTCAATGGAAATTGGAAATGTTCCTGGAAATTTACAACCAGAATTTTCATTGTTCCCGGAAATATTCCTGGACGCTGGAATTAAATCCTGCAAAGATAAATTGCTGTGGATTTCAAATGCAAGAAAATATGAATGGGAAAATTACATGTTAAATATGACATGCACAAAATGCACATGCAGGACCTGGATTATTTGAGTTTCGAGTTTTGAGTTGACGCAGATTTTACATTCTACTGCAAATGGAATCAGCGTCACAAATAAATAATGCGCACGCTTTCCATTTCACATGAAAACTGCTTCAAAAAATAAGCCACGAGCAGAGTTTCTTTTGTGGAATATGCTTTTTGACAAGAATTTCAAAGAAAGAGAAACAAGGAACTAAATTACACTTTTTATTTCTGTCTAATCCAGGTTATTCTGTATTCAGTGGAATGATACAAAAACAAATTCAACTGTGTTGTGACAAATATATGATTATTGACTTGAATCTTGAGACTTGTGACTTGAGTGAAAAGAATCTGGAAATCTTGAGTTTTCTTAATCTTGTTCATCTTTGTTTGAGCTTATGCTCCACTTAGTTTGAAAGTCGACATTGGTCAACAACAGGGCATTTTTGAGGGATTGTGCATTCATAAACTTGAGCGCCGTTTGGTAGATTCGTGGAGCAGGTTTTGCTTCCACCATCAAAGGCATTTAGATACTTTTCTTCAGAGGTGACTCCATCGGTTGTAGTTTTGTAGAAAATGTACTGAGAACTGCAGCGGCGAGTGTATCTGATGAAAGTAGCTCCATATGTCACGCATTGATAGTAGTCATAAGGGAGAATGACGCTGTCTGTAGTGGATTTCCGAAGCATGGAATTAGATTTAAAAAGCCCGGCTGCAGTGCACTGATCAAATTGCTGGTTCACTTCCGGCTCTGTAATGTGTACAAATAAATGGTAACTTTTCCTCGTCTACAAATTTTGTATACATTAAAAATCAAAGCGATTAATTTTTCACATTTTTTTCTAGATAATTTCTAACCTTGACATTTACATTCTGGCAAAGCATCTGCACTTTCAAAATGACTTAGAAAAAATCCCAACATCACTAATAAAAGTGCGGGCAAAACCTAAAACATAATAAGACAAATTGTTATTAATCGACACGAGGTGAAAATTCTCAATGCTCAATGCTCCAACTCTTGTGTGTATTGTAGATAATTAATAACTAATAATTAATAGTTAATGCTCAATAATTAAGCTCACCACAAAACTGGAAAAAGCTGTCATTTTGTATTACAAAAATTGTGGTCAATACACTAAATCAATACAAAGCCAACTAATTCCGGACACTCGCGGACTTTTTTAATTTGGTTGTGAATTCCGCGACTTGAATTACGCACTGCAGTTTGACAATTGATGTAGATAATCGAAAAGCCCATTTCCGATTTTCCAACTATATCTCTTAATCAAAATACATAAAGCGGCAATTTCATTTCATGTCCTCTTCTTTGTGAAACCTACACGGATGTTGTACATCGCATCGGATCTAAAGATTACAGATTATCTCATCAGGGCTTTTATTTTACTAGTATTGACAACTACGAGTTTAATTGGGTATTCACGGAACTCTTTGAGTAGTGTGGTGCGGTGTTGCGGTTTATACATATTTAATGACTAAGCTATACAAAAACTGGACTGGATTTTGACGAGACTTATCATGGGTAATTTAAAAGATGGTAAAAAAACCTCAGGCTCAGGTGCATCGGAATTATAATACACATTCAAAACTATTGTACAGAGAGAGAAAACTTTATTGTAAACTTTAAAACTGTCATAAAAGATAGTCGAAAGTGCAAATACAAATAAAACAGCTGACCACAAATTAGCACAGTTCCGCTAAAAAATTTGAGCATATTTATGAATGATTGGAGGTGCAGCCGCCTCGTATAGTACATAGTACAAGTACGAGTCGTATTGCAATTCGAAAATCTGCAATCTGCAAGTGTATGAAACACAAGGAACAATTCAACAGTAAATAAAGTTAAAAATCCTCCCTTCGGGACGATTTTGATTCGCCTTTGAAGCATAAATGCTTAAGGCTCCGGAAGCGA